>JAODLL010003734.1:0-11564 GCA_026546735.1 Forbesichthys agassizii
TCTCTCTCTCTCTCTCTCTCTCTCTCTCTCTCTCTCTCTCTCTCTCTCTCTCTCTCTCTCTCTCTCTCTCAGAAGCTCTCTCCATCCCGAGTCTCACTCAACCATCTAGCTGCCATCCTCATCCGAACGGCTTCCCAAGCCTTCGTCCTTTTTTCCTCTTCTGCAGCTCTTTCTGTTTACGAGCCAGCCTCTCTTGCCTGCCATGCAGGTCTGCACTCCAATGTTCTTCTCAAACCCTCCTCTCGCACGTTTCCACCACTCCAGTCTAGTTCTCCAGCTCGACCTTGCTACTTATCCTTCTGCATACTTTACCAGGACCATTTCTGCAGCGCCTTTTACTTACAATTACAATGTACTTCTCCGGACACTATCTACACAACGTCTACTTAACACCCACCTCTTTACCGATGCAGTCAACCTTGAATTAACCTTGAACCTTTTTGTTATATTGTTTGCTGTGTCTGTAGTTTTTTAAAGCGTCGTTGGGTGAACGGTGCTATAAAAATATAAGTTATTATTATTATTATTACCTATTTCTTGCTTATGTTGTCGCTTTCCTGTTTCTACTCATTTGAATTTGCTCAAATTTACAGTAACTGTCTAGATGTGGAGGAAAATCTATACGAAAAAAGTGGTCAAAAATACTATTGTTGTTCTTTTCTAGCCAAACATTCTGTGCTACAGGCTACAGGTGTTCTCCCCTCTTCTACCTTTTGACAAATCAACATGTCTGTCGACATTTGTCTCGCCCTCCAACTCTCAAGTCTCGTCTTGTCAAGCACAAGTCTGCCTGCTATGTCTTTCTCTCTCTCTCTCCCGCACAGACACTCTCAATAACAGCTCCCTCACGCAAACGCATCCATATGTGTGCATTGCTCCTCTTCATCCCACCAGCCCGCACCACAACATCACCACCACAGCGAGAGAGAGAGAGATGAATCTACTGGCTAAGCGCGGTCGCCCGGACGCTAAGCTAGTTAGCTAGCACGCCGCGGAGCACAGTCAGCTGAAGGCTGGCTGTGTGTTGCTGTGCGGGGTGCGTACGAGCACACATGCTAACAAATCTCCACATGCTACGCCCTCTGTGACAGCAGGCAGACAGATGGAATGGGAATGGGAAAGTGTGTGTGTTTGTGTGTGCATGTTTTTTTTTTTGGGGGGGGGGGGAATTCAGATAGACCCTGTGGGAAGAAACTGCAGGGAGGAAGTCATAGCATGCTAGACACTTCAGATGATGGATGTCAGCCGTAATATAGATTTCCTGGGAGACGGTATATTCCTCAAAGGGAACCAGTCTGTAATTGGCCAGGGTGGGCAGATTAGAGCACCAAAGGGCACTGTAAACGTGCGCAAAACCACAAGACGAAACTGCACATGAAAAGTAGAGCACCAGCCACAGACACAGTTACAGTAGGAGCAGTTAGGAAATCATACTGGCAATCACTGTCTCTCCACCAAATCTGTTAACTAAACTTATATTAGTAAAATATCAAATGAAAATGTTGAAAGGATGTTGTTATGGGACATGCAAACAACATAGACAGCTATATCCTACCTAGACAGACTGGATGTAGCCTACAGGTCTTTCATTGTCCTGAAGCTATGCAGAAAAACTAAACTGCTATGGACATGTAATGCAAAATCACAGGACAGCCAAACACATTTGTTATAAGGAAATATCACTATACTGCATTTTAAATGTGGAAGAGTTGTCTATGATAACTGGGAGAATGTAGCCTGTCTACAGTCTAAGCTACCTGATGGCTAACTTTACCGGTCCGGTCCTAATGTTCTGCAATATTTCTCATTAATTGAAAATGAAACAATCTAAAAATAAAGCAACGACTGTCTTTATCTTAACAGTAGGATTAACTATCATATCACTACTGTAAGCCTACTTTTACTGCATAGGCCCAGTGATAGGCTATAGTCAACTTTTTACTTTTGTTTATTAAACAGTACTAAATTAAATGAGAAACTGAAACCATCCTAAATAAGTTTTCCAATGTCTCCCATTACTGTTAATGACACAACGTTGGGTGTATGGCTGTTATCAAAGTCGTCTCTGATGTCATGGTCACCTTAGAGTCATGTGTGTCAGCTGTCCGTCACGGACCCACCCCTGGGCGTGGCTAACTCGCTTCTGGCAAAAGGTCCATTGTGTGTGCGTGTGTGTGTGTGCTTGAGAGCACATAGCCATAGGCGCCAAGTGACTAGGCTCTACTGTGTGCGAACAAAAAGCTCCTATTCACGTGTGTGGAATTTAATCAAGAGATTAATTAGTACACAAACAAGACATTAGCAGGCCACCGTACGCACACACACGCACACACACACACGCACACACACACACGCACACACGCACACACACAGTGGCCTAATCCAGACAGGCCACCTAGACATTCCTACAGTCTATTCCCCGTCTCCACATCCCTGCTGTGGGATACATGGCAACAGACAGCAGGCCACCAGGACAGCAGGGGATGTAACCAGTTGGTTTGTGTGTGTGTGTGGGTATGGTAAAGGCAATGGGGCCAAAGGTATTATTGACCAATAACAGTGGGTTTATGAGGGTGTTTCTGGTGGTCACACTGGGAGAAATGTCTTAATATGTATAAGCGTAATAATCGTATATTGACAACAATTATTTTCTCAAATCGTCCCCTCAGCAAATCAGAGCAATCCAAAATGCGGTTCTCATATGTATTCTAACATATCTATTGAGTAGTTACTTTACTGTAATATAATACAAATTGTGTCAATCAAACTGTTTGTGTGATAGCCTAGTTAATGGAGTTTGTGACGGTTAAGGGTGCCCTTGGCCGTCACAAATGCCACAAAAGGTCAACAGCAAGTACTTCCTTTGTAGTCTCCACCCTCTTTTCCAGGAAATGCTAAGTAATTCACATTTGTTAATGTGTTTTGTGACTGGTAAAAGTGTTTAGCGTTTGGAAAAGTGATTCACATTTGTACATTTATTTTCACTTTTGTAATGCTTTTTTATAAAATATAAATGTGTTTTGCACCATATCTTAAACCTGGTCTACAACATTATTGTCTGCCATGTTGTATAAAATGCAGCTAAATTATGTTACTGTTGTTACAATCAAACAATAGGGCAAATATAGGAGAAGCTGTTCTTCCCGTGTAGCATAACAGCAATCGCCACTGGTAACAATATTTTAAATCATATTTCTACAGTAATAATATAATAATACACTTTATTTGTATAGCACCTTTCATACACAATGTGTAACTCAACGTGCTTTACAGTTAAAAACATTTGAACAAAGGATGAAGGGAACAAAAGCAATTAAACAAAAATAATTAAGAAACAATGAAAAACTAGGTAAAAGCCATGAAAAAAATTTATAAAATAAAAATAAAAAATAAAAAATAAATACATAAATAAATACATAATAAAAACCATTATTGTATTGGAGTTTGGTGTAAAACAAATGATTTAGCTAGGTCCAAATAGGGTGATTAAGGTAAACTTCCCATATCATTATTGCCTACAGTGTTATATAACAGCAGTTCCCGTAGGCTTTGTCTTTCTGCATTGTGTCTGTTTCTGCTCCTCTTTCATTTCCTTTCTTTCATCCTTGGCCTGCTCTGCGTGCTGGAGGAGTTCACTGACCTTTCTCAGTGTTGTGTCTGCCTCAAGCTAGGGGCCCCAAGGCATGACATCACTTCCTGTGCAGGACTTTTTTCCCACGTCAGGCACAGGAACAGTAAAGGGATCGACAGCTTCCTGTCAGCTGGGACTATTACTGAGGCTAGTTGGGCCTTCAGATGAGATTAGTGGCAGCTGTTTCGTGTAGGAAAATGGATTTAGGCAAGAACATTTTCAGGAATCCTTCAACTCTACATAGCTTCTCTGCCTCATAAAATTAACTACATACATTTTATTTTTGTTTATTGAATTAACTTGAACTATGATTTTACCAGAGAAGATATGTTTAAGCTTTGTTAATGTGAGAAGTATGTTGCAGACAAATATTTTAAGACAATAAAGACTAGTTTCTAGTGCAATTAATCCCATAGGTAAACATTGCTTCAAAACATTGGTTAGACTTTATTCAACTACATAGAAATACTATCTCAAACAACAGGAACATGAAAATACATTTCCAATAGGGCATAACCTACTATACACTTTCAGGATGAAAACATGTACATACTGATACATGTGCACTCCCTCCTGAGGGAATGACAGAGAGAGAGAGAGAGAGAGAGAGAGAGAGAGAGAGAGAGAGAGAGAGAGAGAGAAAAAAGAGAGAGAGAGAGAGAGAGAGAGACGGGAATGATGCCATATTCCCACATAAGATAAAGCACTTAGTCCTCTATGTTTAAAAGTTCCTGAAGACTGTTAGGCAGAGGGCTGGGGTTTAAGAGGGATACGTTTATCTTCAGAGCGATTGTCTTTTCTTAATATATGGACTGGACTTCAGGAATATACTGGAAATAAAGCCAATGCTGGTATGGGCTCAAAATAACTGTATTATGACAATGATAACGGTCAGTGAAAATAATCCCTGGTGCTGTCAGGGCCTAAAGTGGAGAAATTACAGGATGAATTTGGCAGTTTGAGCTTCAGCAGATGGCCTATTTGAACCTATCACTGCATAACACACGTTCCCATAAATCAATGTTTTGTGACAGGTGATGAAAAGGTGGACAGGGGTTTTCTGCCAGGATTTACTGTGTATTTGGGATTTAATGTAAGGCAAGACCACATGGAAACCTGTGACAGAATATTTCTGAGGGAGAACCCCTGTTGAAATGACCTTGTGCAAAACAATACATCACTTGATCTTGACACAATGATCAATTCCAACAGCATCCATATTACTAATATTACCGACCATATGTACAGTAGTCTCTTGATTTGCTATTTATGTGTATGTAATGATAAGTTCTCTGATAGAAATGATATTATAAATGATATAATTTTCAATTATATGATTGACTGCAGGCATTTCCACCTGTGTCTAGGGCTGAATCTGAAATGAATCATATTGTAGATTTTGAAATAGCACAGGCATGGACATGCTTCTATAACTGACATTCTTTCTCTGTTTTCATTTCTCCCCCTCTGCAGCATTCTGGTTGCCGTAACGATGGAAAGGAGAAGTCATGGCGATCGTGTGAAACTGACACTTCATCATTTCTTTTGCCCACTTTGACTCAATACAGACTTATGCATTGCTCATACATTCTCCTGCGCACGTAAACTGTATGTAGACTTGAATATTTTAAACAGAGTTACATTAAATATTCTTCAAAACTATACAAATATTATATAAGTTAATAAAACTAAACAAATGATAAACATCTGAATACAAGAACTGCTTCTATATTTAAAAAAATGATCTCACAATACCCCAAAACTGGTGACCCTGAACCCATCTTTGGAACCCACAGGCTTAGCGCTTCGCTTGGAGCAGAAGGTCAATGGGTGACAATGGTGAGCTCTGACACACAGTGTTTATCAACGCTGCACTCCGACACATCCCTCGAGACATCGGGGGCTCCTCTCATCTCTCAGCTCAAACGGAAAGAATACGAGGAGCTACTGGAATGTCCCGGACCACCGGGACGTTCTGCTGTCTGTCTATGCCCCCGTAGGCTCGGGTCACGTGACAGGAAGCGGCTCTCAAACACAAAGCCAAGGAGTGGCCAGAGGCACCAGAGTCCAAACAATCAGAGTCACTAAGTTTGTCACGCTCGTACGCCATGGGTCGCATTGCATTTAGCGCTCTCACCAGACAAGATGGAAGACACAATGACACATGAATCAGGCAAATGGGCAGCCTATTCTGTGCAAGCAGCTCATGCCAGGAGTAATTCCACATGGCACTATAGAGGGCAGATGATTTTCAGTTCAGTCTTCAGACCTGTTCCCTTTTAAAAGTACACACATTCCTCCCATACATACATCCATCCACATACATCCATCCTTACATACAATCATCTTTACATACATACATACTGTACATACATCCACATACATCCATCCTTACATACATACATCCATCCATCCATCCATACAGTACATACATCCATCCATCCATACATACAGTACATACATACATACATCCACATACATCCATCCTTACATACTTACATCCACCTGGTTAGGCTGACTCAGATGGACCTACATAACAACAGCCCATCAGTGCACACTGTACAGCTAAAGTGCCACACACACACACACACACACATACACACACACAAACACACACACACTAACATGCACACACGGCCAAAACGACTATGAAAACAAGAGGAGGAGGATTATAACACAGTTGTGTGATGTCATTCTCTACTTAGGATGCGATTACTCCACTACTGTATATCTTTACATAGACAATAGTTGTATGCTGCTGCAGTATATTAATAATAACATACGATATATAAGACCTTTAAAGCATCATCTTTGTTCCAAGTTAGTCTAAATGTTGTGCGTTCTTGTCCAGTCCCCATATAGATAGCCAACGTCACTTCCACATTAAGGGACCTAAGTTAAAAAAAAACGTTGAGAGTAAAATTGTTTTTAGATCCCGTTTGCTTTGTGACACAAAGTAGACGTATGATGTTTGATTATTTAAATCAAACTTCTTCGAGTCAAGAAAGTCTCAGTTGGTCGTGCATTTGTTGAAGTGTAAGATTGTGAAAATATGTAATTACTAAGACTACAAACCCCGTGTCGTGTAAGTGTCATGACGTTTTCATGTCACAAGCCACAAACTGACAAGAGAATTGTTTTGGTGACTAGCTGTACTTCACTGAGCGGTTACACACAAAATTAAAGATTACTTTATAGTTTAACAACAAACTGCAACATTCTTGACTTGAACAATTATATTTTAAATACACAAACATCATATGTGTACTTCGTGTCACAATTCAAACAGGATCTAAATATAATTGTATTCTCACCGTTCACTACCATACATATTTTCTCCAAACTAATGTCCCATAATGTGGAGGACCAGGGCTAAGTAAGATGCCTCAAAAATAAAATAAAAAGTTGCTTATAGAACAAATACTAATATGATTCTTTAAAGCTAACAGCGTCTTCCAGGACAAACCAAATGGCGTTTAGCTGTCTCAGACGGGTCACAGCATCACCATTTACCCAAGTCTACCTTGTGCCAGTCTTTGGAGCAGCTGTTGCCGGGCGATGATGCGTGACAGCCGCAAGGCGGAGCGTCGTCGAGGGGTGTGGCCCAGCCTCAGGTAGTAGTCCTGCCCGTCGGGCGTCATTGCCTCCAGGCAGGCTTTCCCGATGCCGCTAAGCTCCTCAACGCAATCTGTCCCCTCCCCCCCGCTGCCCTGAACACCTGGGTCTTCATGCTCCCCGCCAGCGAGGGTCACGACCTCCCTGCTCTCTGGCACGTGCGTTTCCTGACCACCTGGTCGCTCTATTGCCGCGTAACGCTTCACGGAGCCGTCCGCTAGCTGTGCGGAACCCTGGGCGCCTATATGTTGTGAAGAGGCAGGATCCATAGGTGTAAGGGGCGCTCTGTGTGCAGCGCTCCCAATCACCTCCATGCCGTGCCTGGGTGTCTGTCCCTCAATTGCCTCCCCTCACTGGAGCTCCTGCTCACGCTGCACCAGCAGGTGATACGATATGTCCGACGCATACTCCTCCTGCATTCCTGCCTCTGACATGTTGGTACAGCCCTCCTCTCTCTCCCACCAGCTCCCTCCCTAACCCTCTCTCCCTCCCTCTCCCTCTCTCTCCGCCCCTCGCTTTCCTCTCTCCCCTCTGTCTCTCTCACCTCTCTACCTCTCCCCTCTTTCCTCTCTATCTCTCCATCCTCTCCCTCGATCTCTTCCTCCTCTCCCTCTCTCTCTCTCCTCTCTACCTCTCCCCTCGCTTTCCTCTCTCTCTCTCCCCCCCCCCTCTCCCTCTCTCCAGCCCACAGTGAAAACAAGCCCTGAGACAGATATGTCTTGTGTTTATGTATCTCTAATCTGAGCTGGGAGCAGTAGTCGGACACACCTGTTGCCAACACCTCAATACAAATGCAGCCAATGGCGTTCCCGGTGTCCCAATGTCCCCCGGGAGCACTGGCCCACCTCCGGAACAGGTGCCAGGGACACACCTTGCCACAATTTGTGTGTGTGTGAGAGTAGAGCATGTGTATGGTGGAAGACGTAATCTCAGAGGAGGCCTGTAATCAAAACAACCAAATTAAAGCACACCATCCAGAAGACTGTGAGGGGGCAGAACAATAAGAGTGTGTGGGTGGCTGTGTGAGCATGTAGGAGTGCACTGTTGGTACCGACTGTGGACTAGGGCCATAACACCAAGGACATGCCAGGAATACATGCTCTGCTGCTCCGTAAAAAGGTGAACCAGAAGATGATGATTTAGACAACCCCCCCCCTCCACCTCTCCTTGATAAAATAGACAGATATTTCATCTGTTGGTATGGAATTTCCTATTTTAAGAGTCATACGGTAGTGCCATATACAGTAGCATTAGCATTAGCTTTGGCAAAACTGCGTCTACGCTAGTACTTGTACTGCTGTTTTCGATGGGAAAACATCCATCCATCTTCTCCCGCTTATCCGGAGTCGGGGCGCGGGGGCAGCAGCTTCAGCAAGGGACCCCAAACTTCCCTTTCCCGAGCAACATCATCAAGCTCTGGCTGGGGGATCCCGAGGCGTTCCCAGGCCAGTGTGGAGATATAATCTCTCCACCTAGTCCTGGGTCTTCCCCGAGGCCTCCTCTCAGCTGGACGTGCCTGGAACACCTCCCAAGGGAGGCGCCCAGGAGGCATCCTTACTAGATGCCCGTATGGGAAAACATGGGAAAACATATCGGGCGTTTAAAAGAGGGCAGCAAAACAGCACACACACACTGCACTGACATTGTGTGTCAGTTAAATTGTGTTTTAAATGGGACTGCAGACTTCACAGCTATTTTGGTAATTCTGGAGAAAAAAAAACGTGCGTGGGATGATAGGGCTTATACTGTGTGTACAGTATCTAGTGTGTTTAGACTAATGCATTTTTAATTCAGACCATTTCATTGTATTTATTTTGCTGTTGGAAAAGCAGGGTTGCCAACTTTCACACATTTGTCATGTGCCATACACCTTTACAGTGTGTTCTGTTTCACGCTAGCATAAAAACATTCTGCTGTTTTGGTCAATCTTTGTCAATCTCACAGACAACAAAGCTGTAGTACTATGCTTTGCTTCACAATGCGTTTCAATGTGGGGCGGCGCTGCGGAAGGCCGCAGAAGAATATTGTTTTGAGCTCAAAGCTAGCAAGCGTTTTCAAGAATCGCTGACCCTGCCTTTAAATGTTGGCACAGGAGTTTGTGACCCAGTGTAACCATGGCAACGGACTTGACAGACATAACTGTGTACTGTATGAAATGCTATTGGACAGATGAGACATGCTGGCTGCTCATGCTGTGGCCCAGTTCAGAATAAAGATATCGTACAGAGGTTGTCTGTTGCCTGTGTGTGTGTGGAAGGGGTCAACAAAGTAGGAGGGCAGGGGAGGTTTTCACAATTTTTCTATGTCTCGGTCTTGTCTTGGACTCGTTGGTATTTGGACTCGGACTTGTATTGGACTCGCCAAATATTGTAATTAGACTCGACCAAGTCCAGCCATTGAAAAATTAGTTCAGTTCAGTTCCTTTTACATCCATGGTCGTCTCACCTGAAGTCTGATCCATGATTAATGTTTTTCCGCATTCGGGAGATAAGGACATATTGACTTCAAAATAGCTACCGGAAATGTTTGCTAGGCTATAATCTCTAGAAAATAATAGCTTCACTTAACATTGATGATGTGTATCCAAAGCATGTAGCACAGAACATATATTAAAGTAAATAAAATTCAAATATTCATATTAAAGTAATATTAAAATATTAAACTTAAATAATTGTATAATTATTTACAATAGATAGTTTATGATAGACATTAGTCAACTCCATAGTCTACATATACAGTAAATGCAATAAGATGTACCTTGACATAAAGTGTCTCCTTCAAATGCCCTTATCTTCTCTCTGCTATTATATTTATAATAAAATGTAATACCTTTATGTTCTTATGTGTTGTTATTAAATCCATTAGCTATTTTGTTGATTTAATGATGAAATTGACATGGTAGTACTCATGATGACATGATGCTGTAATTATTTTAACAATATTGTTTGCTTACAATTTCTGGTGTATGACCTGCCCAACTATGTACTACATGTTATGTCACTTTGGATAAAAGCACCTATGTAGAATAAATATGTAGGCTACAATTTATTGCTAGTGTACCTCCTTTGTGATACAGCCTGTGATTGTAAGAAAGTCACTAGTATTCCTATTTTACAGCTCATAGTCAAGGGGACAAATTATAGGCATGGCACATTAGCCTACTTAAAGTAAGAAATTGTTTTTATATGTAGTGTATCATTGACAATGCTTATTATCAAGCCCTTGGACTCGACAAAGGTGGTCTTGACTACAGCCCTGGCACACACACATACAACGTCACAGCATTGTTAGAGCACAGCTTGCTAGTCTGCAGGACAAGCACGGAAATTCCACCAAGATTCAATGTTTTCAAGTGCTTTAAAATGTGTACTACTGACCACATAGCACAAAGCACACTGTTTCTCTGCAGTCATTTGATTAGACTGCCCTCTGGAGGCAACCCAGTAGGAAATAATCACAGCAGGAAAGAAGGCTCCCAAACTGCCACCAGAAATAGCTGTGTGTGTGCATGTGTGCACATGGAGGTCTCTGCATCTGCCACATAGATACTACTACATCTCAGCACATGCACATAGGCTTGGAATACACCATAATACATGTAGAATGTGTATAGCGAATGCAGTTCTGCCAGGCAGGCAGGCAGAGCAACCCAATAGCCAGCTAAATAGGCGTGTGTAAAGGAACTGGAATGGAACGGGGCTGTAGTAAGAGGTCAGTAAGATGATACGCAGTGCTCCACCTCAGTTACAGCTGACCCAGGCAAATTAACTCCTAGGGATGGTGGAAACAAATCATTACGGCTGCAGTCATCATGGATGCCATGACGTTATGATAAATAATAATGGCATTTGTCCTGATAGTCCTCATATGGAAAGGTTCTCATCCACTAACTACTTTTAAGTAATTTACCAGTTTTACAATAGAAAAGGAATTTGGAATGAGGCTGGATCCCAGCCAAGGTGGTTGATGGCTTTGCCACATTTAACAGCAAGAGTTCAAACTTATAGTTAATATGGTCCCTGCCTTACATTTCACCAGATCAGCACTGCAAGACTAAAGAAATAGAATAGAATAGTCAAAAGACAATTAATATTATCAGAAAACAGTCAGCACACTATGCCGTTCTTTCTATGCTCTCGATTGAAATGTGATACACTGATTATAGAGCTGTACAAATTGGTTTAACCTATGGTTTAACACCCCCCCCTCCTCCCCCGCACACACGCACACACACACCTACGCGCACGCACGCACACACACACACATATATATACACACACACACACACATATATATACATACACACACACACATATAT
>JAODLL010003735.1:0-11564 GCA_026546735.1 Forbesichthys agassizii
AGTCTCTATAGTGTTATTACAGGTATATTATCACTAGTCTCTATAGTGTTATTACAGGTATATTAACACTAGTCTCTCTCTATAGTGTTATTACAGGTATATTAACACTAGTCTCTCTCTATAGTGTTATTACAGGTATATTAACACTAGTCTCTACAGTGTTATTACAGGTATATTATCACTAGTCTCTATAGTGTTATTACAGGTATATTAACGCTAGTCTCTATAGTGTTGTTCCAGGTATATTATCACTCTATAATGTTGTTACAGGTATATTAACACTAGTCTCTCTCTATAGTGTTATTACAGGTATATTAACACTAGTCTCTCTATAGTGTTAATACAGGTATATTAACACTAGTCTCTCTATAGTGTTATTACAGGTATATTAACACTAGTCTCTACAGTGTTATTGCAGCTACAGGTATATTAACCACCAGCCTGCCCCCGCCTCCCCCCCCTCTCTGTCTCAGAGGCCCACTCCAGCGCCATGATGTTCGATTGCCTCTACCTGGAGCTGTCGGCCTCCCTGGACCACGGCACCACCGAGCTACTGGAGGGTGCGGTGCGGGCGGCGCGGGGCGACTGCGTGGGCCCCGGCTGGACAGACGGCGGCGAGCCGGGCGGAGGGCGCAGGGAGAGCCTCACAAGCAGGGCCAAGCGCTTCCTGTCGGGGCTGGTGCCGCGCTCGTACGGGCGCGAGCGCGACCGCGACCGGGGCCACTACCGCGAGATGGGCCGCCAGCGTGGGAGCAAGATCCTCCGACAGAAGTCCCGGTCCTGCCACGACCTCAGCGCACTGTGACACACACACACACACACACACACACACACACACACACGCACACACACGCACGCACACGCGCGCACACGCGCGCGTTCACACGCACAGACACCCACACACACACACACACACACACGCAAAGAGAGAGAGACAGACAACCACACATGCTGGACAGGGAGCCCATGGAGGGGCTTGAATGTGCAGGGAGGGGAGAGGAGAGAGAGAGAGGATGGTATAAGACAACATGGCAGACAGTGGAAGGACACAAAGCATCAAGCGGACCGCAAGCCAGCCTGCATCTCACGCACGGCACACAGAGGCGAACCAGTAAAGCAGACGCAACATTAAAGAGAGACAGCGCGGCTCACAGAGAGCTCGTTACCTGACGAGAAGCACCAAGAGCGATAATTGGCCGGCCGCAAGAGCGCCTCGTCAAGCCTCTGATTGGACGGTTTACGGGGGTGGGAGGGGAGAGAGGAGGGGGTGTGGGGTAGAGGCAGGGAGGGGGGGATACATGAAACGAAAATGAAATCACGACTGAACAAGCACCAAGTGACACGCACTGATTATGTAGACTGATAGCAATCTGATGTAGATCTAATGTAGACCTTCTAGCATGCTGTTCCACCATGTGTAGACTGAGGAATGACACTGTCATGACTACGCACTATACCAGAAATATACCATACCTCAGTGGACAATAGCTACCGTACAATCTAACTAGTGTGTCTCGGTTTATAAAACATTTTTATCAATTTTGTTCCGGGCATAGCCCTTTGTACTAGGCGTCGATTTCCGAGGCTTTGGATATATTGCCCAGGGTTTTACGAATTACAGGCATTCATTCATTTGTATTATTGAGGATCAATGCACAAGCCATATTTCACCAAATATGTTGTGATTCAACGTCACAAAGATCCCTTTACAGTATACGCAGAAGGAGCGAGTGGGTTATAGTAGCTATACAGATACAGACCTAGACGAAGTACAAATGAGAGCATTTTTAACACTACCTGTGAATGTTATGATGATGTTTTATCATTTCTTTCATTTTTTCTCCCTCGCTTCACACATCATAGCGTGTGCTGAGGTGGTGTGATGGTAACACTAGACACGCATGTCTGTGGGGGCTGGCCACACAGAACAACTAAACAGAAAAGAGCGTTCTGGAAACGTTTTGGTGTCTTGTCAGTGTGGAAACACACGCTCACTTGTTTGTCAGTCCACGCAGCACTTATGTTTGCAAGGAAATAAATACGTTTTGTTTGATGTCCTTAACGAGCATCTCGTCCTCTGAATTATTTGAATGTCTTGTTGAGGTTGTTTTTTTTCTGAATAGGACCTGGCAGGTCCGGCACTGGATAGCAGCGAGGTTTAGAGAGGCAAGACATCTACAGCCTGTGATCATGAAACAAGTCCATAAATATTCTCCTTTGTCCCAGGAGAATATAAGGTTTCAGTTTCTTTTTTGTTTTTCTTCATATTCTCAAGCCAAAGTAAAATGGACCATATACACTGTATGCTGTACTTGACTGAACTCAGTGCCCATTACAAGTCCTTTCATTTCCCTTGCTTGAACCTACAAAACAAATGACTGGGAACATCAAAGGGCTGCAAATGTGTAGCAGACAAGGGAAGTAAGCAGGTAGAAATGATGGAGGTTGTTACAGCTTTTTAGGTCACCAGACCATCAGACAAGCTGAGGTACAAAGGTTGGATCTCTGGCTGCAGGACTACGTATAGGAGATACGGCGACATGGAAAATTGGCAAAGACGAGGCAGAGATAAAGACAGACAGATGAGTCGGGGTTGGAGGAATGCTTTGAGGAGTAATGGTTGCTTGGAGACGGTTGTCAAGGAGACAATGTAGTTTCCCCCCAGTCCTTTGGCATCTCAATTGTCCTGTATTCGTTTAGATGTTCCAGAATAATGGGGGTTTCTAAGGAAGTGGATAAGAGACACTAACATGCTCCCATAGAGATGCAGATTGATTTCCACAGTGTGGCCAATATAGGCTGCTAAAGGGGACTTCTTAAAGCCTCTGCCTGCTAACCAACGCAACAGGGTCCTCTTCTATCCCACGGAGGACACAGCACATGCTAGGAAATTTAGAAAAAAGATACGAATCCTGTCTGGCTGTCTTCCAATAGTCTACCCAATTTGGGGCAAACCTCTCTCTCTCTCTCTCTCTCTCTCTCTCTCTCTCTCTCTCTCTCTCTCTCTCCACTGACTCATTATTTCTGCATTGACTGAGTCTCGGCAAATGAATGAACGTATCTAGAGAGAAGACAGTTGTCTGATGGGGGTTAAACGCCCGCTGTGATAAACGACTTTGCACCAGATTATGTGGCTATTCTCAGTAGTGTGCAATGTGCATACTTATCCTCCGTGGGCTGGCTGGTTCATATCTGAAGTGGTCTTGATTCCGTGTGCACGGCTGACAGTTTGTGTGTGTGGGAGGGATACTGTAAGGATGTCCTTGCTCCATTCCACGGAGACCACATTTGCTATTAAGGGGAAGTGTGGCTGAATGCCCGAGAGGAAATCCATGTCTATTTGTTTTCACGAAGGCAATGCCTCATATTGTACCCGAAAAGGTCATTGTTCCTCTATTTTATCTCGCCAGCGCACAGAGATTGGGCGCTGCTATGACATCGAGAATAAGTGACAAGGGATAAGCTTGTCCCCACCCCACCCCTCCTTTCCCCAGGCTCAAAACGATGCATCAGGCTTAGACGACATTGTGTCTGGGTAAAATAAAGGCCTAGGCTAGCACATCATAGTCCCTTGTGAATACAAATCCCTGCAATGTGGATGAATAGAGTCAAAAAGCAAGAGGAAAGCCAGGTGTTCAGGGAGGAGGTGAGACGGTGCTTTCAGCCTATATTAGTATTGATCTTAACATTATAGAGGAAATAAAATGTACCACTGTATCATAAAGAGATGGTGGTGCCTAGAGATCCCTTAGTGCCTTAGGGATAGATATAGCCTGCAGTAGCCTATATCCCTTTTTATTTACAATATGTGAGGGCCCCTAGGCCTATATACAAATAATTACAGGGGTATCTCAGGCATCAAGGGAGCAAACATTTAACATATTTATTAGGTTTGAATTATTAATTTACTACTCTCCACTTAAGTTTCGAAAACCAGGCCGTGTTGGCTACGTGTCAGATTCATGCCAAAGGACCATAAACTGATGTCTGACTGCCCTCCGGTGGACAACTTCTGTAACTACATGTTTATATATGTACTGTAAGGCTATTATTTAAATATTTGTATTTATTTTAGCTTCAGCCAGGATAAGGATACGTTATAATTTCATAATATAACATAGTACCATCTGATATTACATCTGTTTTTCTGGCAGGCCACACTGGGTGTTATCACAACTCTGCCGGCTGTGAGGGTGTTTATTAATTTTCCTGAAGAAGCAACACATTGAATGAAAGATATTTACATGGCCTAAAATAACATCTTTCACAACGATGATGACATTTGATTACCAAAACTGGATTGACGCAATTGTAGTAAATCCAGGTTGGGGAGGAAAGGTCCACATCTGAAGACAAGAGCAATTCACTCACTCTGAAGTGCTTCAAATATGTCACATGAGCCAAATATCCCCAGATACATGCTATAAAATCTATATTTTAAATGAGCATTTGTGTGTAAGCAAGCTATGGTCTCAAATTAGACCAAACACAAATGGGCCGTGGAAAACAAGCTACAGTATAAATAAACGCTGGCTGCTTGCTTAGCCTGGAATTTAGAGAGCAACCGGGGAATTTGTCAAAATGTTTTGATAAACTTGTGAACCGTTTGAGAAGGGCATAGTGTTGATATCCTTGTATAGAAAATTACACTTAAACTAACACTCAAAACAACCTGCGCCTGCAAACAATGAAATCTACTGTTTTGTCAATGAATTGTGAATATCCCGTCACTAAGGTGAATCACAGCACAAAAACAATTTACAGGAAGAAAGCACAAATACAAATCTCAACAGAGCATTTCACAATATACATTTATTAGCTTTTAAAACATCCTCGTAGCCAAACATCTTACAAGAAAAAGAAGCAAATAATGCAAGGTTCATTTTGAGATTTTGCGTTCGTCACTCGAGAATGTCACTGAAGAGCTTCATCTTCTTGGACTGTCCGCTTTGGATTTCTTGCCACAGTCCTTTTCTGCTGACAAAGTGGGAGAGGTAGAACTTGGCCCACACGTGGCGTGCAAACTGGTCTGACCTCAGCTGGGCTTCACTCGGTACTGGGAAAAAAACCATAACATCATCATGTTAAGTTCTTTATTTTTTTTAAACAAACTGCCCCCAGCGTGGCTGTCATGACAGCAGGATTTACCCAACTCCTGTGCTATGTTCTCCCGGTGACTGATGGAAGCGCTGTTCCAGACCGCCTCCAGCACCCGGCTCCCCAACCTGGAGCGGGCCAATGGCACCAGCTGACCCTGAGGTCAACAGGGGGAGGGGAGGGGGGAGGGGGGAGGGGGGGGGGGGGGGCCGGGGCGCCCCCCCCCCCCCCCCCCCCCCCCCCCCCCCCCCCCCCCGGGCAGCGACACAGACGCAAGGAACGTTAACGGTGCAAGACTGACATTGTGACTGATGCTCAGGATCAACAAAAACACGGGGGCAGGGGGGCTCCTGCACTACCTCCAGCCTTCTGAGGATCTTGCCCCTGCTCTTGTCGCTGGATGTGGTCACGAGGGCCTGGAGCACATGGCTGCCTGCTGGGTCGGTTGCCATGGTGACGAGGTCAGTAGGGCCCAGGGAGCGCAGGCTGTTCAGCAGCAGTGAGCGCTCTTTAAACCTGGCGAGAGCCTGGACCAGACGGGACCCGTGGTAACAGATGGAGGTCAAGGGGACCTAGGCATTAAAAACACCGCGGCTGTTACGAATGCTTTCACTGGTGCGGTGCGCAGTGAGTTTCCCTGGCAACCCAAAGCTTGTATGACATAGGCAAAGAACTCACTTCAGGTAGTTTCCATTTTCTATTCTCAAGAGAGAGAGAAAACCTACCGTACATCTAGTCATTTACCTCTGTGTGTACACTGCCCTCTGCTGTGTCTGAGTGGTAGTACACCTCATAGGTTAACAGGGACATGAATAGAGGGAGACACGCAACGTGTCGTGTGCCGGGCTCGGCGCAATGAAAAGCCTGTAAAAAGAAAAAGAGCGTGTGAGCCTAGTGTCTAGCCTCCCCAAAACATGTTACACTATTACTGTTTAATGGCGTATGGGTGATTGTTCATTTCTGAGGTTCCAGAAGAGCCCACAAGTCTCCCAAGAATGCAGAAGTATGTGTGCGCACTCTCACCGTGAGTAGGCACTGTATCAGCTCCCCCTGCCTGGCGCCGCTCTGCGCACAGCTCTCCGTCAGCTGTACAATAACACCCATGTGCCCTGCAGCCAAGATGGCCTCCACACCATCGATCAGCTCGTCGAACAACCTAGGAAACTAATTTGTGTGTGTGTGTGTGTGTGTGGGGAGGGAGTGAGTGAGTCACACAGTCAAAAAGGGAGAGAAACTTGTGGATTGATCGACTGTGTGTGTGTGTGTGTGTGCGCGCCTACCATTTTATAACGGGCCGAGGCTGCAACGAGCCTCTGTATGGGGAAGTTTGCGATCGGGTGCAGGGCTAAGTTGACCAGCTGGCCCTTGAGGTGGTTCTTCCAGAGGTCACGGAGAATGGCCTTGTGGGATAGCTGGATGACGGTCTCTATGAGGCGGCTGGTGGCCTGGTCTTTTAGAAAGACCAAGAGTGGACTGAGAGATGTTTGTATTTGATTAACAGAGTTAAAAGGAATGGTATAGTGTTGCAAGCTAAATGCTAAGATAACACACTTGTCAAATTCAACAAACATCTCCATGCATTTCGCTAGCTTAGCGTTCTCTGTGCGTGTTGACATAATCATCTGAAACTTCTACACAGCCCTGGTTCCGTCAATAGGAACATAAACAAAGTGGCGAACACCGCTCACATCAAGAAAGCCGTAGCGCTACCTTTTGCTTCACAATGCATTTCTATGTGAGAGGAGCTGCCGCGGAGGACTGAGTGATACCGCTTTGATTTGAGCTGGAAGTTAGCAACCCCCCTTTAATCACATTAATTGCAAAGCATGAATGTACATGAGTCTGCTCCATTTCTGTGGCTCTCTGACCTGACTCCAGGAGCAGCGCTGCGAGTGCTCAGGTACTCCATGATGCCTTTAAGGAGCTGTTTGCACAGTTTGGGACGTTTTCTGTGACACACCGTCAACATGGTCTGGAACACGGCACTGGCAACGGTGTCGGTTACACTTACTGGGGATGGAAGGAAGGGTCATGAACATACAGCATGTCCTCCATGAACACCACATTTCACTGATGTTTCAGGTTGAAGATGAACAGGTTGAAGTGGTTGGTATTTCAATATCTAATATTTGAATTAGTCTTTTGGTCATCATGAAACTGTTTAGGACACATTTTTAGCAAATTTCACACCATCTCTATATTATAGATAATTTAGTTGTTCGATTAAAGTTGTTTGATTAATCGCCAAATAAAATAGTAATTTGGTCCTACCACAGTGTCAATGTGTTATGGAGGCAGATGCACCCCCCCTCGCCCCCACCCCATCGGCTAACAAATACACACCTTACCCCTTTAAGCTGAATGAACAGCTTGGACATCGTGCCAAGGCGACTCACCATTTACATTGCTCATCAACGTCTCCGTGAGGCTCTTCAGCTCATACCAAAATGACGTGGGGGCGTCATATTCCGTCAGCTGCGGCGCTGCGTTCCGCTCTTTAGATGCTGGAAAACAAAATGCCACCGACTCTCTGAGAAACTAACCGACGTGCGGAAGTCAGACGCAGGTAGGGATGCAGAGGCATGCATGTTCTCGACCGTACATCTGTGCTGGACGATAGCGGCCATGTTGACTGCAATGGGCTTATTGCCAAATAAGATTATATTCACCAATATTTATCTGTTGTGCCTCATAAGTTTAGCAGTTGCATAAATGCTAAACTGGAGAATATCCAGTAGGTGGCACTATGAAACCACCCATAACAGCTAATGGTTTTCTGGCTAGACATGATAGCATGCCGTAAGAGGGTAAAGGGTGCCGTGACCACATAGTTAATTTTCCAAAAAAAGTGAAAGAAAATGCCAATTTGGTTTTGTCACCAACATAATGATGCAATGTCTCGGGAGCAGAGAAATAGCTATTGTAAACATCTGTACCAGCATAAGTGTAGGATATCACAACAGAAACATCTTGTTGAGGATTCCTGTGCATGAGGCGCACGTACCGTGGCGGGGGTCTGTGCGCGGCGGTCCGAGGCAGCCGGCCAGGACGTGCAGGAGCGTGCGGACCACGTGCGAGCCGTGCGTGTGTTTGATGAAGTCCACGATTTGGGCCTGCGCCGCCCGACTGAGAGACAGCACCTGCTCCTCCAAGACTCCGCAAGTCTCACCTTCGGACACTTCCTCCTGGGCGGAGTCTAAGGTGGCAGTGACAGACAGAACTACGCATCAAACACATTCATGTGCATATGAAGTCCTAGCTTGCTGGAGCGAGCCTGTGGCTAGTGAATACTACTAAATATAAACATTTCCACAACTACAGTTTGTTTGTAATAACAGGTACTCTTGTTACTTTTGTACACATAAATATAGGCTGGAAAATATAATCATCAATATTCACGATTACCTATTGACTTTGATTTTTTACTTTCACCCCCTATCCCCCCCAAGGGGCGAAAATGCATGTCATTCAGAACACAAGACAAAGAACAGTTTACTTGCAAAACAATGTGCAAAATAATATTTTTTTCTTCTTGATTCACACGTTTTTGAAATTGTTAAGAGCTAAAATAGAAATTGCGATCCAAATTTGAATCATTTCAAACAGAGGGTTATAGAAACAAATCACAGGGTGACCAAAGCATATCTAAATGCTAGCTCCATCTGGTTGCATATGCTAGTCTAACTTCAGCAAATTGCACTGTCTCCACGTTTATATGAAGATGAATACATGTACTAATGATTTATTGATCTGACTCTACCCGTCCAACTGGACATCTGCCTGATGGCGCTCTCCACAATGTGCCCACCACAGCGGTCACATGACACTGCCTTGAACTCTGACCCCGAGTCTCCTCCTAGCTCGGCCAGCAAAGCGCCCACCTGATCAGGGTTGGCCAGCGGCAGCAGCTGTTGCAGGGTGATACTTCCTGTCTGGTCCATGGCCACCAGCGCGGCCTTACCTTTGACCTCCGAGAGCACGTTCTCCACAAACATCACTGAGAGAGATAGTGAAAGACACATTGTTATTACATTTTACAACAAGCAACATTTCTTGTGGTTTTTAAGAGGTGTGTACACACAACATTATATTTTAAGTAACTAATTACACGACAAGAAACCTTGATGAGAGCTCACATTATAATATGAGAGTACGCATTATAATCGACAGAAAAAGGAAAGCGCTGGAGAAAAAAAAAGTATTACTAACATTTGAATCCAATCTGTATAATTAGGCTTCAATAAACAAACCAATGCAATGTCAAGGGTTCCCACTCGAAGTTCGAATTTACATGACCTATATTGAACGAAAAAAACAGACCGCCTTTTTGTCTATGTAAAAAGGCTATAGTAGGCAACGATAAAACGGTGTCCTCTAATCTGGGAAAATGAAAGCATATTTTTATAAATGGTCTTATCAAAGTTTAAGTGACTTGGAAATTAAGGTACTCTAATGGTTTCTGGAAATGTATGAAACTCCCACCCAGCATGCCCCTCCCATACCGAATTCATTTGCACTCATCTCTACCCTTCCCCAAGTGCATGACGGGAAATAATAACGTTCTCCACTGATCTGCCCGACGGTTTGACACTTGGCCACACTTGTGGGCGTGTCCTACCTTTTATTTACAGCCACAAATGCCAGCAATAATTACTATTACTTTGTAACTGATGCACGATCCCCACCTCTCTCCTCATCCTCTTCAAATCCTTC
Organism: Forbesichthys agassizii; assembly: GCA_026546735.1. Lineage (NCBI taxonomy): Eukaryota > Metazoa > Chordata > Actinopteri > Percopsiformes > Amblyopsidae > Forbesichthys > Forbesichthys agassizii. Next base: position 9,811 of record JAODLL010003735.1, read on the forward strand.
TTTGAGCCTATCTCCAACTCTGCGGAAATAGCCGACGCTCAGGGCGTCCAGGCGCTTTTTGACGCCACCTCCCTGAGCCTCCTTATTGCCTTCTTCTTCATCCTTTCCCCTTCGCTTCCTCGCGTCTCCTTCTCCTTCTTCAGCAGTGTGCTTCCTCTTCTTTCCTCCTCCTTTATGTGGGTTCTTCTCTCCGACTTTTTGCAACATGTCTCAATCCTGGAAAATAAAGTAAACATACATGTTTTAAATATATCATAGCGCAGTCATTATTATGACATTGTTAAGCCTTTGGATCGGCAGCATGGATGACATTAACAGCCTACATAGCATAGAATGCTAGTGAAAGCTAACTAACAGTTACATACCTTTTTTTCAATATTGCCTATTCCTAGATATTTCTCGTTATGTGTTCGGCCAGTACTTTCTGTTTATGTTTCGTAACAAAAAGAATACTCAAATATAGTATATCAAACGAATACACATCTATATCTCACGTGTGATCACTTGTTGTCTCACTTGCTGACCATTTTTGATGACGTCAATTTGGGCTGTGATTCAACCTTCGTCGGGATCAAGGGTCACGGTTGAAGCTCAAACGTCTTTATTCGCTCTTTTATAGGCCGCTATAGTTCTATATGCGTTTCTCGAGTTGCGTTCTATAGTCGTCTGCAATGACCATCACGTGTAAATAATCTCAGACACATCAGGGCTGAATGAAATGAGAACAAACATGATTAGTAGGCATACACTTTAGGTTATATAGATAAAGTCATCTCATCCCCCGAAAAACATTGAATGGCAGACCTTTTCGTGGTGCCAGTCTCTGTTGTTTTGGCAGAACCAGTGCAACATTCAGTATTATTCAACGTAATGTGTGCAACCTGGGGTAGTAATAATTTACTACCTAATGAATGACGGCCGGGAATAGGCTAGTCTGCTGTGCACACTCATACGTCTGACTAATAACTCATAGTGGAAAACTTGATTGCAAAATAGGAAGTAAGGACGTTTTCTTTAGTCTTCTTTAGTTTCAGCCTAAATGACTCGCTGTTCATAAGTTCTACAGTCAGACACATCAACAGATTTAATGATATGAAGACAACTTGGAATTGAAATTGGATTTATTAACAGCTTAATTGTTTCTTGTCAAAATATTGTCAATTATAGCCCAGCCTATACAGCTAATTTACAAAATATAAAATTTAAAGTGACATGCACTCAATGCCTATGTCATATAAGTTTAGTCTGTGCATTTTTAATATACACTTTGGTTAAGGCCATTGCGAGGTTTAATCGACTGCACCAAGTTATCAATTATTGACTGCATTACTCACACATTCCTTAGGAATTAAGGCATTCACTGTCTGTGTGCGAATCACAGACATAGCCTACCTCAATGCTTTTTACTGTTTTTGTTCCTCTGTTCTGCTCATGTCTGTAGGCTACAGTACATGTGACCTGCACATGTACAATTTAAAACACATTGGGCCAAAGGGCCCAGTTTCAAAAGAATGAACTGAATGATGCTGGTGTGGTAGTATAAGTTTGCCTTTTAGAGCTTTAAGATAACAAGCCATGGCCCTCAACACATCGCTTTGCCTAGTTTTGTCATTATATCTTCTGCACATTACTGATGTTTAGTGAACACCAGGGTTCATGCTCCCATGTAAACTAAAACAGTAGGGTGGGCCATACTTTTTATTTTTTGCAAATCAATTGAGAGGGGTGTTAAAACAATGTATTTTGGTCTGTAG
>JAODLL010003736.1:0-11564 GCA_026546735.1 Forbesichthys agassizii
ACACACACACACACACACACACACACACACACACACACACACACACACACACACACACACACACACAGACAGACACATTTGGTTTTCAATCTTATGGCAGTGAGCTGGTGCATACATGGGGTGTTCTGGAAGCACTATTTGAGAAAAATGTCCCTTTATTGTATAACATGGACGAAGGTATTCTGTATCTTAAATTATGTCTAATTTAAATTAGATATAAACACTAGACTGTAACAGTACATTCAATCTACACTAAATGTCTTTATTTGACAGCAACTGTATGTAGACACACAAAAGTGTAATATAGCTATAGTGTGACAGATGGACACTAGTGTCTGACATAAGGACGTTTCCCTCTCTTTATAGCTGCGTGCCTCTGTGATTATACAGTACTGTCTGGCAGATGGGAAGATAGACAGAAAATAGGGGTTGGGAGACAGAACAAGCAATGGAGAGGAATTGGCATTTGGGACCATGTCGTGGGAACAGACACTTGCACCCGGGGGAGTGTACACGTACACGCACGCACATGCGCACGCACTCACACACACACACGGGCTCAAACGTCAAGTCGGGCCCAGTCCAGCCTACATATACACTATCGATGCTATTTGTGACTACTCCATATTTGTAGTTCCTGACCTCCTCTCTGTATGGGACACTAAGTCTCAATTTGTCCCTGGGAACCACTATACAGACACACACACATAACGGACTGGACTTAAACCTTGTTTCATGTGTGGGAAACAAGAACTCTGTCTTAGCCTGCAGGAAATCCCCCTTTCATCACGGGAGATATTCTGTTTAAGTTAGTCCAAAACCAGCATGGAAAGAATTGCAAACATTAATGGCAAGATACCATTATAGGTAAAGACAGTTACAATAGCGCCCCTGCTACACCTAACCCTATATACTATAATCATTATAATCTTTAGAATGCTGTCCTTTAAGAAAAAGAGCACAATGCAATATACACCACTTCTGAATGATAATCGTGTATTCACAAACAAGGTTTGGACTGAATAACAGCCTGTATGCATACAGGCTCAGCTGCATACAAATGACAAACCTATCAGCTGGTATCTCACTGGCCCCATCACAAAACTGTAATTTAACTAGCGTTTAATTATTGATGTAGCTTCAATAATCGTTCTCAAACGGTGGCTCAGGACTGTCTAATAGGTTAATAGATGTTTTTTATTATAAAGGTTGCAAAATGATAAAGATTTTCAAATGATATTTTCAGATGTTCAGATCAGTTTATCTGAGCATTTATACATGTATATTCAAAACATACAAAAAAATGTATATGTTTAATACTGGTTATAGTTGTTTATTTTCTTCTGGATCTCCTTGCAGATATGCTATGCTATTGAAAGAACATGCATTGGGACATGAGCATGGTTGAGAGCAAAGACACCTCTTTTTGGGGTTTTACAGGTCACAAACTGATGTGACAAGGGTGAACTGAATATAATTGTGTTACTGTTGTTGAAGGCACATCACCTTCAATAGAGTCAACATAATTCTGTCAACAGAAAATTGATGTGCTTTGTATCTAGTGTGTGATTTTCTCTCATTGTGAGCAATAGCAAGAAAAGAACATGAACTTGAATAAATAAATGTGTGGCTTATTTTTTATTTTAGTGTCCAAACGAGATAACGGTCTTCACTCCTAGACAAAAGCAGACAATGACTCCGGAATGAAACTCAGGCCAGGGCTTGATCTCTAATTCACTGTGCCTTTACCAATGTCATGCCCAATGAGAATGGCAATGTAGAAAGTGTGCCATGTAGACCCCATGTCAATAATTTTGTTTATTTTCAAGTTGCTACACAATCTTATTGCTACTGCCCAAAACTTGGCGAGCTTTAAGCAAACATAGGATATAACAATAACTGTAATGTTTTAGGTTAGCATAAATAGCTCAATTATTTTGTGGTTGAATGTTTAGAAATGTAGATACAGTATGTTTAAATAAACGTGTTTTTAATGTATCCATGCTTTCGACATACTGTAGGTTGAAAGCGAGGGTATTTTAAAATAGCAGGTGATAACGGTTTCAGACTGAACACAGTAGAATAATGTCCCTCCATTGACTTAACACAGATTTATAAGGTTTCTTGCTCACCAATCAGACCCTAGTACTCCATTTTGACAGAATGATTATTGACAGTATTGAACTTCTAGATAACTCATTACACACAACACCTCCTTTGACAAATAGATAGATTCCACCTTGTCAAACACACATGTGCGCGTGCTCACACACACACAAACACACAAATAAAGGGCAATTGGCTCAAATAATTAGGCCCATATTTTATTGTTCATTGACAAACAGATAAAAACATAAGCACTAGGCCAGAGGCTGCTCTCTACATCTTATTAGAGGAGTGGTGGAGAGCTGTGTCGTATTGTGCATGTCCATCTGGCTAACCACTGGTTAGCTGGTTAGTGAGGTTGATGGGCTCTGGTGACTAGTTGAACCCACATACTGTGATGGGCTTATATTTTGAAAAGGAAACCTTTTTATGCATGGTTAACCAAGCTACAATAGGAATATAGCATGCCAACTAATGTTTATATATTGCACATTATTAGAATAAATTAGACAGATGTTACCTGAATGCAGGAACAGAGTATAGATCACAATAAGATTAACCCAGGAGAGATCCACACAAACGTAATTATTTTTTAAATTGAGTGCATGGGTGAATGGATGAGAAGATATCATATATTATGTCACTGCCACCTAGTGTAATGGATGTGTATTGCAGATGAAAATTAAATACATTTTCATAGTTATTATATAGATTACATAATGTAGAATTTTTCTTGAAATAGTCTTGAAAAAATGTCGATTATCAATGCAATACAATAAGTAGGGGATGCATATTATTATATGTAAAACAAACTTCGTCGTAGTAGTCGTAGGCTACAAAAGAGTAGCCCACGACTGTGTGAATTAACTCAGATTCAAACATTTCTTTGGTCTGTGCGCCTACATAACTGTTATAATACCACTGGTGCATTGGCCTACTCTCTATATTTAGAATTAAAACATTATAATGAACCACTGATACATAATATTATATGGCAATAGTCATAAGAACTATGGTTATAAAAAACTGAATGGTTTCTAAACTGTATAGTAGCCTATGTATTTTGTTAATTTAAATTGATCGTTTTCTCACAATCAATTGGTATGACTGGAATATCGACGGCTTCAGCTCAACTACTTGCGCCTGGTTGTTTACAATCTGGTCGACAAACATGGCCGTTGATAAACTACCTGATGACATTTTTAGCTAGTAAACTCCCGAAATATTTTGTCTAGCCGTCTGATTTGTTAGAACGTCTCGTTTAAACGGTGTATTCTATCTGGAGCCATTATTTTATGTTCGGTTAGTTGCTACCGGTACCGTACTCGTTTGGTTAATTACTCGTATTTGGCGAAAGCCGGCTAACTAGCTAACGCTAACTTTTCTTTTGGGACAATGACAGCGACGTGTGCGGACAGCACCACAGGTCTCTCTGCTAAAGGACTGGACATAAGTCTGGCTGCTCTGCAGCGACAAGACCCCTACATTAATAACATTGTAGATTTGGCCAGCCAGGTCGCCCTGTACACGTTTAATAACAGAACAAACGAATGGGTAAGTCTCAGATGAAAGGTGGTTATTTTAGTTACATAACAGTACGGTACTGTACTGTACAGCACTATACTGTACGCCTAGTTACATACTACTATTACCGGTACATGGTAAAAAGATACCACTGTGAGAAACAACACTGGTTTGATAAAGATATACCTTTACATTGTACAGTCAGTAGCATCACTAGAAGCCACGTTTAATGTGGGCTGAGATGAGTGAATCGTAATGCAAACGCTAATTTCAGATGTCAGAGATTTCAAACCAAATAACTTTGTCACTAGTTTCAAAATGTGTTATTCTGGAGGAACATTTAGGTAGGTAGGCACATTCGTCTTCAATTTGTAAACTATCAGACATGTCATTTCAACTTTGGCCGTTTGTTATTCTTGTAAATATTGTGCCTTGGAGATGCTGCAAATATGCTACCAGTATATAGTAGCCTAATTGTTGATATGATATCTACTAGGCTAGCCATACATTTCTCTGCTCTAGTATAATCAGATACAGCTTTTCCCATTTGTCAAATACTGTTTCTTTCTTTTAATTAAATGCCATTTTCTATTACTATACAAACCAACATTGGCTTTCTGCTGTATCATAACCATAGCCTTTCTAATACAGCATATTTTATTCTTTGAGTAAACTAACATTTTTTTTGTTCAGGAGAAGACTGAAATAGAAGGTACGCTGTTTGTCTACACAAGGTAAAGTGATCTTTATAGTGACTTAGTGACTACTGTATTTCTAAAATCTAAATGTTGTCCAGGAAGGAAGCTTGACAAGTTTCCTGACCTATTCACTCTCACAGAGTTTACTCACAGAGTTAACTCTCTAGTCTAAAACCTCTCTTAACTAGACTTGTCCTCAACGGGGGTGTAGTAAACTGCTTCTTCGATACCACTGGTACAGAAGCCATTGCAGAAAATGATGAGGCGAGCAAAAATAAACCCATCGCATGCCGTTCTTTGCATCTTTTATATAGGAGTGAATGTAGGCTGCCTTGTTTATTGCATAAGGTAGACCTACATACGACCTGGGGGATCCCAGTGCAGGTCTAATGTCCTTCTATGGAACATGACCAGGGATCACAGACTGTAATCTGTCAGACTTTTCAAGTTAGGGTTATATTTAGTACGATTGCTATGTTTGCTGATTTGCTGCCTGTATGTTTCAGACTGGCATCTCCCAGGCATGGTTTCACCATCATGAACAGACTCCGCATGGAGAATCTGACAGAGCCAATCACAAAAGACCTAGATTTCCAGCTCCAGGACCCCTTCCTGCTCTACCGTAATTCTCGGTGTAAGGACATGCACAAACATCAAATTTACACACACACACACACACACACACACACACACACACATAAACATGTGTGTGCAAAAGGTAAAGGTAGCTAGCAGTAGCTATTTTGTATTCCAAACCGTTCCATTGCTATAATGTACTGTAATTTCAGCTAGGTAAGATTAAAGATAGGGTTAGTCATTCTCGAGAATGCTTGCTAGTAACTTCAAGCTCAAATCAAAACAAACTCCCTCAGAAGCTCCGCCCCACACATTTAAACACATTGTGAAGTCAAAGACATTGTTGTTGTGAGTGGTGTTCACCATTTTGTTTATTTATTTATTTATTTATTTATTTATTTACAGAGCCAGGTCTCTGTAGAAGTAACAATATATTTTTTCAGCACGCACAGAGAACGGTAAGGTAGGGAAGTGCGAGCAGATATTTGGTCAATTTGACAGAAAGTGTATTATCTTACAATAGCTGACTATACCTTTAAATGGACAGAGGTAAACCTTGATGTACCTTCATATTGTGTGCAAACAGAGGATGCATGTCAGAGTGCATACCACTAGTTCCATATAAGGAACAAGACAGCACTGAATACATTGCCAGCTAGCAGAGATTAGATAAAGAACAACACATGCCGATAACATTTAAATAAACAAAGCTATGTACACCTCTCTCTCTCTTTCTCTCTCTCTCTCTCGCACCTTCAGCCAGGCATCATAAAAGCAGGTGGAATGTTATTTAGGTTACTTGAGTACAGCACACAGTGCATACACTACACTTAATATGTGAATATTTGTATCTGGCCACATAAATAGCAGAAAACGTAGTTTCTGGCATTGCCGGGGGGGGGGGGGTGGAGATATACATATAATGTCCATCTACAGTAAGCTCACAAGTTGAACAGTGAGTCAATGGTCACTGGAATGTAATTTTTGTAAACTAGATCATATCAAAATTGTTGCAGTAAAACTCAGAGCTCATTAATGTGCTTGGAATGCACAGGCATGCTAATGTGCATTTAGGCATACTTAGAAAGATTACTTAGGTTAAAATAATGACAATATGATTAAAATTAGTGTAGGAGAAACAGTGGCAACTGTGAAAATGAATGTATTTTACAGCTGATGTACAAACATACAGTAGATTGTTGGTAATGTTGCCATGTCTCTGTGGAGCCTGACCTCTCAGATGTGGGGTCGTGGAATTTAATCACTGTACATACATGGTGCCTTAACCACTCTGCACCGCTGGAACTGGCTGGAATGGCAGTTGGCACAAAGTGGTACTCTGGGCTAAAAATACCCCTTGAGACATGAGATACTACAGAATAGGACCTTTTCCAGAAAGAGACGCTCTGACCTATATAAAAATCAAAATAAATACCTTGGAACCCTTGTATGTAAACTATACCCACATATTAAAACCCCAGTAACAACCAAAATAGTATTATTACTTACTTAATTAAATATGTATACTAACAAAATAATAACCTGTTACATAATACTCTAAATTAGCTCTACGGTATATAACTTTCTACCGCTAGATGTCACACTTGATGTGATGGCAACCTATGCTGAGATGCAATATATCTTTTATATTGCAAATAGATTGTTTGCTGCTAAATTAATATTTCAAATATCATCAAAGAACACCTTTATTGCATTGTCTCCAAGCCCGTGCTCCTCAGGAAATAATACCTAGGCCTAGTAAAATAGTCCAATATTAAAATGTTAGTCTTACCTCCTGGGTGAATGTATGCATAGTCTAGTTCTTTCTCTGACACCAGCAGGCCTTTATATCTGACCTCAGGTTCCTCTTCCAGTCTCTTATGTTTAGGTTTCCTGTGCCACAAGTCTCCCAGCATGGCTGTCTCACACTAATCCCACAGGCTGCAGACGAATTCCCCTTTGAGCGCTTTTCTTTAACTCCAGTCCGCTGCGATTATACTTTTTGGTTGTAGAGATACGATCACAGTTCCTTTGGTAAAAGGAGTGCTCTGATAAATCCTCTGTTGATAGATGGATATTGTGGAGCCACTAATGTGTTCATACAGTGCAGTGCTGTTTCAAAATGGAACGTCTTCTGGAACGTTGTTCTGGCAGCTTGGGTTAAGAAGATGTGCCAAAGAACAGTTGTGTTATTAAAAGACTTGCTACACAAAGGCTGCGGAGGTTTGTCCCTGTTTTTTTCGTGGTACCTTCAACAAGAAGCCTTGCTCCCAGACACATTGTTGTGGTACATTCTATTAGATACAGGGCTACAGCAGCCAAGGATCTAAATATTTACTAACTGTTCCGTCGTTAAACTCAAAGTCATGTTCTTAGGCGCAAAGGCAGCAATGGAACCTTCTGTAATCCCTGCTGGGAGTCTGTGTAACAGTATAAACCTAGCACATGGTGTTAGTGAAGAAGGACATCACTGCTGAGCCAACCTTCTCCAAGAGTATTCCTTGATGAATCCCGCTAAAGACAACAAACAGTGCTTCTACTAGTGACAGAACTGCTTTAATATATCTTGGCACAGATAATAAAAGCACACCTAATCCTCTTTGGAAAGAATTTTCAGCAGTACTAAAACATAATGACACATTGAAAAGTCTGTTTTGACCAGTAAAATCCTACTAGCAGTAGCCAACAAACAGTGGTGTAAAAGTTATCCTACTTGAATAGATGACATAACAGCCTGTTAACAACCAAAAAGCAAGGTAAAAGTGTGTCACACTTAAAGTGAACAAAAGTCCAGACAACCTGAAAGCGTCCAGTATAAAACCACACTAAAGCAGTGAATAGCCAAACACAATCAAGTCCAGTTGGAAAGTCACAAAGCCCACTTTCCCAGCTCGAGAAGTTTGCAAGAGCTGCTGGATCTGAGGATCTCTGTCTCTACCGCTGCTGTGGTTTCCCACTGTCCTTCAGCATATAACCACACATTTGTAGATGATGTCAGGGTTTTATGCCTCCTCTACGAATGAAATCCAGACCCCAGTGGATCAGAATGTAAGCTGGTGGTCCTATGGTTTCTCTGCCTCACTGTTATAGACCCTCCTCCAGAAGTTAACAATAGCTCTCTCTCTCTCTCTCTCTCTCTCTCTCTCTCTCTCTCGCGCACGCTATTTTTCTCCCCCTCTTCTCCACGTCAGACATTTTCCAGTGGTGAATGCACCTCTTTCTGCGTTGCCTTCTACCTCTCACACGCTGTGTTTCTTTGCGTTCTGGATTGCACAGTCAGTCAGTCCTGGGACTACGTTGCGTTCCCAGCCAACATCGAGTGGTCTCTGCTTCACTGGAACAATCTTTCACTGTGCACGCTTATTTTGGTACTTGAGCTGATTTTCCCAGGCTCAACTGCCCTTGTGTGCCTGTGTGCGTGCACATGTGTGTGCCTGTGTCCGTGCGTGTGTGACCTTATTGAGTGCATGTTCTTTCCTTTCTGGTCATAGTTTTTTCTCTCTTGCAAACTAGCGCTGGCCTCTGTGCACACTCAGTGTCATCCAAGACGAGCAGTGTCTGAGCGCTAATGAAACTGATTTGTACAGATACTGTGTGTGTGTGTGTGTGTAGGTGTGTGTGCATATGCACACACCTCATGCAGAAGCCTGTCCGCTTCCTCGCTCATTGCTTTATCTCTCTTTTTTTCATTTCTGTTTTGGGTCTTATCTTCTTTTGCGGCCCATTTGAAGTGTGTGTGTTGAGGTGTGACGTGATGTTAAGCTGTCAGTAGATGAGGCCACACACACACACTTACACAGATAAGTCCCTAGGACTTTAGTGTGCGTGTGTGTTTTTAAGTGTTCTGTTTTTAACTTCAGTTGTGTGAGTGCAGGTCAGTTTTGAACTGCAGACTGCTACAGTATATGTACTAAACTGCAAACATGTATTACTAATCTGTAACATGATGTATGAATACGTTTGAAATAACCAGTGTTGCCTGTTCCCATACTGAATGACCAACTCCGTTTATATCCCTAAGGAGGCTGCTGAGAGCCATGCTTCACCGTTTAATGGTTTGACTGGCTTCACTTCCCATTGCCTTTGCAGGGCAATGACTCATTTTAACCCCCCCCCCCTTTAGACGTATCCATTATAATAACAGGCATGTCTGTGAAGCCTCCATTATTGCCATATCAGGAAATATCTACTGCATTTGGTGTGACCAGGGTATCAAGTAATAAGCAGGCTGAGCAATTAACTTTGTTGTACGCTGGCCAATCTCTCTCTCTCTCTCTCTCTCTCTCTCTCTCTCTCTCTCTCTCTCTCTCTCTCTCTCTCTTTCAGTGGTTATCCATGGAATCTGGTTCTACGATAAGCAGGACTGTCAGCGCATTGCGCAGAAGATGAGGGCGTGAGTATGAACAGCGACTGTCTGTAACTGATGCAAATACCTCTGTTTGGGCCCCTAGCCTGTATACAGTACAGCAAAAACGATCAACCTGCTTTGATATGAACAAACAAGGAAAATGTGTGATGTATTGTGGTGTTGTACAGTCTGACCCAGCAGGAGCAGGCTCTGGCTCAGTCCCAGGGAGGCTGGCTCTCCCCGGAAGGTGAGGGAGGAGGTGGAGGTGGTAAGGGGGTGGATATTCTCCAGATGCTAACGAAAGCACGCAGCGAGTACGACAAGGTGCGTTCCCATCCCAATATAGCGCCACAGCGGCGTTAGCTAACAGTTAAACCTTAGCTTAAAGAATAAACAGGAATATGGCAGCATGCGGCTATTTTCTAAAAATAAGTAAAGTAAAGATAAGTGTAGTCATTGGGGCGAGCAGCGATTGACATCAACCACTGTGTGTGTGTGTGTGTGTGTGTGTGTGTGTGTGTGTGTGTGTGTGTGTGTGTGCGTGCGTGTGTACGTGTGTGGTAATTCAAGCTCCTCTGTTTTTTTTTTTCTTAACTTCATATTTGACCTGCCGCACGTTAGTGTGTGTGTGACTTACGGATTTGTTTGACTGAGGTGTTGGTGCTTAGTATGACATCTATTGGTAGAAAGTCATATATTTCCACTTTAATGTGTGTGAAGGAAGCTTTGCCACACCGGAGCATTAAGAAGAAAGAATATACTGTACAGTGGGCATGACACATTTGATTTTTGTTGGCCGCCCTTTATACTGTAGCTGCCTCATAACGTCTTGAAGTTCCTAGCATTATTATTATTATTATTATTATTATTATTATTATTATTATTATTAAATGTTTAGTTTAGTTTAGTTTTTCTCTCACTCCTAGTCTAGTTCAGAACCAAAGGAGATTGGAGGCAGCAGTGTCCTCTATGGCAACCCCAACCTGATAAAGCCCATACCTGTCAAGCCTACTACTCAGGTAACACACGCACGCACACACACACACACATTTCTCTGTATTAAATTGAAGGTACCTGTGTGGGCTAGTAGCCTATCTTATAAATGTTTAGATAAAACGGCATTAAACATAAACTTTAACGTAAATACTGTAGAATGTTTTTGCATTTCACAATAATTTCAACATTGGGGCTGTGTAATTTGAACTTGTGATAGAGGTTGATAGTTTTGTAGCACGTCACAAACTATAGCAAGAGTAGACTACACTGCGTTCATAATTATTATGCAAATTATATGTTACACTGACTTTCTTAAATAGTCGATGCAAATGACATTCAGCATAAACTGTTGGGGTATAAGTCGAATTTCATTGAACAAACCACCTAATGAAAACGTTATTTTTTTTCAGAAATAAAAAAAACTGCACATGTTATTATCCACATTATTATGTCTAACAGAGTTGCAAAACATTTTATAGGTTGTAAAGAACTGAAAATTGTAATTTGTTGAACTACATTAGAAACACTGCAATAAGATCGAAGATAGAGACCCACAGCATCGGCTGAATCAATTACCCCGTAGGCTAGGCCATGTACTCATCTCTCCCGCTAGAAAAATTGCTAAACCCAAAGCGTCCATATAGTCTATTGACCGAAAATATGTGTTTATTTATTACAGGACATGTAAACGTAAATTAATGAAAGACCGCATTAACGAGTACCTGCGTATACCCAGAGCTGCGGGAGCACATGGATTGGGTGTATACCTGTGCTTGTAAATATATTCAATAAAAAAAAGCCAACCTATTCCGTTGTTTTGTAATCAGAAATGCCAAAATAATGGCCACTGTTTGTGGCAATATAGCCCTACAGTAATGTAAAACAGTCTACAGTAGGTCTAAGCCTAATGTAAAAGCAATTTGCCGCTGATGGATATCACATGCAGGTCCACTACAGGTGGGTGGATATCCATGCGGTGTCCAAATCTTTCTGTAAACATTTATTAATAGAACACTCCTTTCCATTATATTTCAACTATGTTCCAATGAAAGTAGCTAGCACCTGCTTCAAAAGTTGGTAGAAGTCGCCAGATGAGACATGCACTCATTTGCACATTGTTGGCGTCATCGCGTATTCATTTGAATCGACTCGAGTACAAGTTATTGACAGCTCAACAAATATGTCTCACCTTTTAAAACTGTTAAATTGGCAACACTGCTAGTGCTAAAGAACGTACAATGAACTTTGTCCTACAACTTCACGCAATTTAATAATTCTGGACGATGTGATGACCTCTGCCTGCGATCATTTAGGGG
>JAODLL010003738.1:0-34524 GCA_026546735.1 Forbesichthys agassizii
TCTCTCTCTCTCTCTCTCTCTCTCTCTCTCTCTCTCTCTCTCTCTCTCTCTCTCTCTCTCTCTCTCTCTCTCCTTGCATGCAACCACAAATGGAACCACATGAATGAGATTGCTGCTCGGCAGCTCCTCTGGACCTGTTTGTGTGTGTGTGAGTCTGGGGAACTGTATTAAGCGGTTTGACCTCAAATGCAACACTACAGCATTTGTCATTTCAGAGTAAAGAGGAGTGCTTGTAGAAAGCATAATAAATCTGGCAGCTCCAAAATTATGTATTAATTAATCAGTCAATTCCATGCAATATATGAATTAACAAGATTACACAATTATTAGTAGAAAAAAATATAAATGTTTCATATGAATTCATTAATATGTACATAATTAGATTTTCAGACTCTAACAGTCTGAAGACATGCAGGATTAATTCAGACTGATGCTCTATATGAGGCCTATATTGATCTGATAAATAATTATATATAGCTTTAATTTCCCCCCTACACCTGATTACTCCTGGATGCACATTGTGTGTTTTTAGAAATGGTTTATTTATGAATGTATTTATTTAGTTAGTCAGTTACTTGGACCACCTGCAATTCTTTGAAAAATAGAACATTGCATATCAGACTGATATGGGACATAAAATGGGAACTTCTGGTGTGTGTAAAAAACATAGAATACTGACTAGCTAATCTTCATTTATTCAAATGCACCGAGGCACTGTATTGCTACAGTACAGGCCAGGCTACACCAAGCCGCTGAATTCTAACAGGTAATGTAACATAGAAATGGCAAAGTACCCAGCTTGTATTTCAACTGCATCACATAGCAAAGCATGACACATTACAAATAAATGGCAACACATTTACGATATGTGCTGCATTATGTCATGACATGTTTTTATTTATTTATTGCCATTAGTGTAGGGATTCTCAAAAATGACTGACACATTATACTCAGAAGTAAGAAACTGAAATTTGATTGATAAGTGAGAGACAAAAAGTCAATAACCTCAGTGAGCCCACACTACTTTGTTGCAAATTATGCAACATCTGGAACTCATTATGATAACAGTAAGGAGATCAATATTACTTTAAACCTTCACACCCTTTGAAGAAAGTGCTGAGCACTTATTCATGTCACACTTAAACGACAATGTCGTTTAGTACTGGCGATGGCAATCTGTCTCTTAGACCATTTATTCAGCCGCTCAGCAAATGATACGTGTTCTACATTTCATGCATATGCTCAGGAAGGTTTTCAATTACATTTTAGCATGGTAGGAGTTTGTACTACACCGTATGCTTACAGTACATGTTACTAATGGCAACGTGATGTGATTGTGTAAGGCTTTGTTGATCAGTAAACACTCCCACGGGTGTAAGAGCAGTCATATAGGAACTGAATACAAATGTGGCTATTTAAGGAGGCAGAGAACAATATTCAAGGAAAGCTAAACGATAGTTAATGCCAAGAACCTAGGGCCATATTCAATGTAGGTCACTGAATGCATAATCCAACATTCTAATTAAAATGAGTTTGAATTGACTATGTGTATGGAATTCATATAACGCTCAAACATCATACTTAACAACACCATACAGTATTTACATATTCATTTAATATTTTTAATTACACACTAAAAAGTGCTGGCTTGTTTTTTCAACGCTGGGCTAAACCTATTATTCTGGGTTATTTTAGTGATTGCATGGGTAGTTTGCTTCAACACTGCCTGCTGGGATGCAGCTGGGTACAGATATGTGGTCCATGTGATTAAATATTCTGACTGAACATTTCTTAAGGTTTCGTATTAGTTCATCGTTTTAACATGCCCTAGCCACATTCAAGAGGCTGTGTGTACTACGTGAGTACAATCCAGACAAGTCTAACTTGATATTTACCATAATTCTTTCAGTGAAGAATTTTGGCAAAATGACATGTACCATGATCGATGTTCAAGTACATCCAGTCCTTTCAAACAACAGTTCACCACAAAAATGTGGAAATAAACACAACAGGGGACACTATCTAAATGAAATATACTGTATTATATACTAGTGCACACTTATCTATTTCATTTTCCAATAAATCTTACCCATTCATTTTTGACTTGGAATATCAACAACCCCAAATATTTCATCAACTATGTTAGTGTGTACTGTGTATTCTCTCCCCTGCAAGTAAACACACGAAAACAAATAGAAGAGTGACACTTGTCTTGATCGGTTTGTTTTTAGCTAAGCCATCCACAGAGGATGCTTTGAGACTGATGGACCTTAACCAATAGCACTCTGTCTGGCTCTGCAGGGATTAGATCGTATGTGCACTCTAGCTAGCTAGAAAGTGGCTAATGTGGTGAACAATATAGCTGTACACCATGATTCATAGTGACAGTACTCACATACTCTTGAGATAGTGCCGCATTTGTTGTTGCACTGTACACACTCAGTGACTATGGCTGTTTGAGTACATGTCTCACTAATATACTTTCAAATGGGCCTCCAACGGATGGCCATGCAGTAACACATTATGAATAACAAATATGAATATAAAAAATAAGACTGAATATTGTATTTGATATCTGCTCGTAACTGACAACTTGGCACCTTGCATGAAAGAGAAATGGGAATGAAGTTTTGGGGCAATATAATGTTATATGTATTCTGTTAAGATAACTGAGCCTGCTCCACCAGCAGTGAAGGACATATGGATATGCATTGTGAGGACCACATGCTAATATTTTTTTATGCGTTGACATATTAACCTCCATTTTCTAAAGGACTAGGAGTTTCGGAAGAAAGTAATTTGCTAGTTAGCTACTGCAGCAATTCACGGTTGTCCTTATAACATAGTGGACATTTTCTGTCTTTCGTTACGAAATTATAAAGCTGTGCTTTACAAGGTTGCCGTTTCTATCAATCTCAATTTGTGTCCATAGCAAGTTCCAGTACACAATAATAATAATAATAAGAAGAAGAATAAGAAGAATGTCGTAGCAGAATTTGGACACACGGACACTGCCTTCACACATTCAGTGGCAAACTAACATATTGTATCGTACCGTTGATCTGATTTTACAAATACTTAATTAATACCCCGTTTCCTTATAGAGCATATTGTCTCTATATAGCTTATTTGACCTACCGTACCGATGTGTTTGTGACACCTGCGTGTTAATGGGTAAATGTGAGGCAGTCAATGTACAGCTTTGGTCTGTGGGTTAAGAACGTGCTATATAAATGCAGTCAATGTCTTCATGCCATCAGGCCTCCTGACAACCCAGTGCCTATGTCAAACTTTTAATTACTTCATTACCCTCTACTTTCTCATTCACCAGATAATCATTGCACATTCTGTTGCTTGCACACAGACAACACAGGCAACCAATTAATTGGTCAAGAGAACCAGGAGCCTTGGACCTTACCTTTATTTGACCATGACCCTATGGTTTACAGACGAAGGAGAACAAATAGTTAGACATTGGTTAGACCGATAGCATGACCTCCAGCAGTACTGCTTGTAAGCGAACATCATTCTGATATCATTGACAGGGAAGAGTATTATGGGATTACTAAGCAAATAACTAAAGTAAACATTAAATTACATAATTGTTCAATTAGATGTAGTAAGGTGTTGTTACTAGTAAAAAACTACATTTGTATTGTCAGTATCAGCACCATGACAATTTGTCATAAAATACAAAATGCTTAGACTTACATTAGCATTGTCAAAACAACTACATCACATTTTCCACTTTCATTTTTTCCATTTTCCTTTTCACAGACAGACCACCAGCTCCCGTCAATGTGTCTGTCACTCACCTGCGTGCTGACTCAGCAACTGTATCTTGGGACGTCCCAGAAGGCGATATAATCATTGGCTTCTCCATCTCACAACAGGTAAATTGTACTTAATCAAATAGGGAAAATAAGAAAATGTATATCTATGATATAAAAATGTAAAATTATATATTTTACTTTGGTCACCAAAGTATGGCATAATTTCAACAGTACTATAAATAATACTATTAATAGCTAGTATATGGAGAACAATGAATATAAACTAAATAGTTTATGGATAGAACAATTGTTTTGGCTGTATTAATATTCCAAGCACCTACAAATGCTTTGCTTTAATTTAGCCTCTAAGCCTTGAATCAAAATCAAACTTGGCATGCTCAATTTGTCAAGAGACGATGTTATACGGTGAAAGTGCATACCTGCAGCTGTCAAACGGAATTTCTCAAGAAACGTTAATCCTACAGGCAAAACGGCAACTTCACAGAATACTAAAATACCACGTGTGTGTAGTGTTCAATAATGCAAGTCAAAGCATTACACAGGCTCTGAACTCCGCTCTGCATTCAGTGATGGAGTAAGCATAAAATAGAAATCTCTCTCCTGTCTGTCACTTTGCACATCTGGTTTTGAACAGGTCTGGAGAATGCCTTGAGTGTGTATATGTTGTTTCAATCATCCCATTATCCAACGAGGTCCTTTATCAGACTGACCTGACAAGCAGGCCATAAAAACTACACGCAAAACCGCATGCATATCCCCTGGTTGCAAGCCACCCTAAATACAGTGGGACTATGAAAGAGCCATCCATGAGAAGTGTGCATGCCGTATGGATTTATAAACGTACAGAAGCTGGCACAGAACTCTGTAGCCATCGCTGACCCCATTTGGAAAGAACCAACACTATTTAGTATTCTGTCTGCAGTTCTCTTGTTTCTCTGATAGTTCTGGGCCCAGTTTATCGGACCAGCGTTAGGGACCTCACACACACACACACACACACACACACACACACACACACACACACACCAATAAATCAATGAGATTCTTTCAGCCCAGCTAAGTCAACTGAATTGTTCCCATCCCTGTTTTTAGAGGCAGGATGGCCACATGCAGCGCTTCATCCGGGAGGTAAACACCACAAGCCGGGCCTGCGTTCTGTGGGACCTGGAGGAGGAAACGGACTACATCATCCAGGTGCAGTCAATCGGCTTGTATGGGGAGAGCCAGGCCAGCAAGAAAATCCATTTCCGCACCCTCAAGAAGTCTGACCGCTTCCCTTCCAACAGCTCCAACCAAGGTAGGCTCCTTACTGTGAGAACAGAGGGGAATGCTCTGAATTAAAGACGTTTATATGCAGGCAATAACTCATCTGTATAAATATGACCTCTAGCTGTTAGTTACTTCGTCTGCACTATGTTGCCAAAACAGCCATAGACAAGGTGGCATTCTATACAGTAAATATAATTTTAAATGCTGCTGCCAGCGAAGTCAGGCAGTGATTATATATACTATATATATATGCTGCCAAGGCACCATTTCTTCATTGCATACATATATGGATACAAATATGTGAGGGGTGTACTCACTTTTGTGAGATACTCATATATATACATACATACATACATATATATACATACATACATACATACACACACTACCGTATCTGTATATACAGTATATGTCCATCCATCTTCATCTGCTTATCCGGATATATGTGTGGTTACTATGCCTACGATGTGTGTAGTGTGTGGTTACTATGCCTACGGTGTGTGTAGTGTGTGGGTACTACGTCTACTGTGTGTGGTTACTATGCCTACGATGTGTGGGTTCTATGCCTTACACTCAGTCTGCCAAAGGAGCTTCCCTTTATTTCCCTGGTAGCTTGACTGTAGCTTCCTCAGGCTGATGCTTTTAAACTCTTGACTAAATGAAGTCCAAACGGCCAGTGGAGAAGGTAAGTGCATGTGTAGTCTTCAGTTTTACCCTGCAGCATCTCCCAGGAGGCCTGGTGTGCTTCCAGCAGGTCTATTTTCTTCCACCACCCAATTCATTATCGACACATTGCACATGCGTGACAAATCACATCACTTTTGGGAGGTGCCTAATCAGGATTCTGACACACCATTTAAAACACCTCAGAGTCACATCCCAGCATGTACTGATGGGATTTAGGAAATGCTGTGACCGTCAGAGACCAGGTTCAGTGGCTCTGAATTTCTCCCGCATGAGAGAAGAATGTAAAAAGAGCCATGGACAAGTATGTATCTTAATGTTGTGGAGAGGCAGGTGCACGCAATGATAGCTCCTGTTGTTGTTGTTGTTGTTGTGTGGCTGAGAGATTAAGTTTAATGCGCTGGTGCATCATTGACCGTTCTGTTCAGCTGACTCAGACGGGATGCCATTAGTTAGCCGACGCTTGTAAGGTTGGCGGACGGGACAGAACAAAAGAAGTTTAACATTAGCCGTGTAAGGCGCATTCCCGTCGTAGTCGAAACATACACACATTAGCACTGAATACGACTACAGTACATGTTGACACGGGCATTGTGAAAGTATAATATGTTACTAATTAAAGCATAAACAACAGTGATGCAATCTTGTCTTGTGGGATGGGCTCTGTGTGTTTCTAAAGCACAGTACAAGACACTTTACTTAAGTTGTATTTACTGTGCAATATTAATCAGGACTTCTCAGTCTCTCTGAGTCATCCAAGTAGGTCAGGAAAACAGTCCAGTCAGTACCGGCCTCACTAGTGGCAGTGTGGTGGTGTTGTGTGTCAATCGTCCACACTGTAATGCCCATAGTTATTTATAGTGTCTGTGTGTGTGTGTTGTTTATATATATATATATATATATATATATATATATATATATATATATATACATACATACTGTAGTATCAAGCTAATTACATTTCTGATTGACAATGATAAAACAGATTGTATTGTGAATATATGATGGGCTTCCATTGAACAGAGCCTCTATAAGCCACAGTGAAGCCAGATGTTATTCTGATCGGAGACACAAGGGCCCCATGAAAATGAGAAATAATGGCTCCCACTAATGTATTGCACTCGTTATCCCAAGGAATGGCAACATCATCGATTCTCACACACGGAAAGCCATGAACATCTGAACATCTAACTTCAATCTGCAATCTGTAGACCCATATCTACATGCCATCTGAGAGATATTTAACATGTGTCACAAGTGCTGTGCCAAAATATAAATGTACAGTAGCTTCCCTTAAAAGCCAGTAACACCTCTCAGTGCTTAGTGCCTCAACAACCACACATTTCCACAAAACATGTACTGTAGAAGGGGTAGATGACAGTGAGGATGTGGGATGTTTTGGGTTAACCATGGAGGTAGTAACAAAGTGTTCCTTTAATTGAATGCTTTAAAATAAAAAAATACAATTCTGCTGAGTGCCTTAAAAATACATTTAATTCAAGATCCCATCACATCACAGGCTTATTGTTACAATTAAGCACTCCCCATTCAGAGTAAATGTATTAGCGGCCTACTGTAAGATATGGAGCAAGATACAGTAGCGTGTGATACTGATAAAATAGTGCATTCAGTTTATGCAATAGGCTAGTATTGTATGCGCAAATACTTCCAGGACTCATGACAACATGAGGTGACAATATGTTTAGAAATAGTTCATATACAATCCCTTAGATAGACACCTTAACAGTACAATAATTATCCTTCAACAAAGTAAAGAAATCTAAGCATTCTGGAAACTACCCATTGCATCAAAGCTGTCAGTGCCATATTCAGATGGTAAGAAGAATAATATTTATAGAGGATGCTTACTTTGGGCTGTCAAAATCAATAGGGATGTTATCCCCTTAGACACAATTACTGTGCCAAACTTGATGCCTGGATACCTGTGTCAAGTCAGAATCTAAAACTAACCTCACGACTGTTTGACAGCAGAACAGGTTCACAAACACATACTGTATGCAAAGGCACCCCAAGCCTGCCTTTTTATGTTAGTGACAGTACACTTTTACAAATCTATAGAAAAGAAATACAATTGAAATGTACAGTATTAGTTTGTGTTTGCAGGGATATATAAATGACAGGCACAAATAATGTGACTCATAATACAAGTCAATGATGATGCGATTGCGTAGTTGGGTGATACTACAAGAGGGGTTACTGCATCAGCAGACCACATCAGGGTCAACTCCTTCATGGCCAGTTTATTAAGTGAAAGACTAATAACAGCTGATCACACACGCTAACCGAGCCCAGCTGTTCTGCATTGAAATGAGGGGTAATAACAAACCAGCTGATCATTTGTTTATGCCGCACCAAAACAGAACTCCTGGTCATAAAACACACACATCTCTGCTACTTACAGTAGCGTGGGATGTGTGACATGCAGACAAGTTACAGCCTAATTCAAGAACCCCAGGTTCATGCTAGACCAACCCCGTGTAGTCCTGCATCCCTATCCAACAGAGGATCAAACAACATATCTAAGCACAACATGTATGGTAGCCGCACGCTCCGCACGCTCTTAACTCACAGTCATCTGGAAATTATGTTCATGCTCTCTGGGGTAAACCCAGCTTCCCTTCAGAAATATTCATCCTTCATTTGGCTCGGCATTGGCTTTTCGGCATCCGCCTATAGCGTTCTCGCACATACAGAACATCCTGAAAATCCCATTTAGAGAATCTGCTTTACAGGATTTACCACGGCATGATAGTCTGGTTATTTGTATCATAGCGGGGGTGCCGACCCCTTTTAGCATATGCATGGAAGCCAATGTGATAAAAAAAGGACCTTGCCATAGATGGGTACAATAGGCCTAATGCAGGTACAGACTGGGTTTTAACAGAACTTTTGCCATTCCAGACAAAAGCAATTATTAGACAATTAACTAACAAAAAAAAGGTACACTACACTATTAAGTTAACATTAAGGGTGAGCATCTGCATAGCCAATTATAGGCTTGCATGTGAACACGTTTTCATACTAGATTTTAACAATTCAGCTTTAATTCAATTTGCTTCATAGGTATGAAAGGTACCAATGTTACCAAAGTTACCAATGTTACCAAAGAAATAACAAACAAAACAAGTCAACAACAAATGTATTGATATCTCTCTCTCTCTCTCGTATCACCCCCAACCAGAACAACATGGCAGTACAAATGACCCCACTTTGTAATTGCAATTGTGTGGAGAGAGCTGACAGCCTGATATTCGTTGCCAGTGTTTTGATGACCTGACTCACTAAAGAGGAGCAATTGGGAAGAGTGGTGGTCTGGATCACTTCCATCCATATGGGTTAAAAGATAGTTTAGGAGGGGTGGAAAATAGGCTCTTAGTCAAAAGGGAGGATTCATTTTACAAGATAGCATTTGAGTCTACCCGCAACTACC
Source organism: Forbesichthys agassizii (assembly GCA_026546735.1). NCBI lineage: Eukaryota > Metazoa > Chordata > Actinopteri > Percopsiformes > Amblyopsidae > Forbesichthys > Forbesichthys agassizii. The sequence goes on from JAODLL010003738.1 coordinate 9,199, forward strand.
GCTTCCAACTGTTCCTGTTAAAGGCATTAATCAGCTATTGCAAGATGAATGTGAGATAATACACTTTTTGTCAAATTAACCAAATATTGTCTTGCATTTCCATAGCTTTCTGTTCTCTGTGTGTGCTGACAACACAGCCCTGGCTGTGTCAACAGGAACATAAACCAAGTGGTGACTCACAACAACAAAGACGTGGCACTACGCTTTGCTTCACAATGCATTTGAATGTGTGAGACGGTGCTGCAGAGAGATTTGATTTCAGCTCGAAGTTAGCAAGCGTTCTCAAGAGTAACCCTGCTTTTAAGATGCCATGTTTGGGACTTCAGATCATGTAATTAGCAATAGTAAACGATGCAGCAGAATGTCTGCTAGATATGTTACAGTACCATAGCATATTACAAAAGTCAGAATATATCATTTCCTAAGTTTGCAAGTAAGTAAGCATCTGCGAATACAAGAGGTTAACCGTGGTGCTAAAACAGTAGTTTGACCAGCGCTGTTCCCGCTGCTCTCTTTCTCTCAGATGATCCTACAGTTCAGGGTCTGGACAAATCAAGACATCTACAAACAGGAGAGATGATCATCATCGTGGTGGTGTTGGTCATGTGGGCAGGTATGTGTGCACACCTCCATGGCCCACTGATGCTAATAACAAAGCAGTTACCTACAGTGGTGAAGCCCTCAATTGTATTTAGACAGGATAACTCCTCATTCTTGTCTCCATACATGCTGAGGAGTGTCCAGTTAAAGACTGTGGCTCAGTCAAAACCTTAAACTACTAATGTTTGAACTGTAAAAGCAAAAGGTATTGACCAAGCCCTGTCTATTTTGACTTGGAAATATAGCTGACAGCATGCCAGTTTTGTGCTACTCTGGGAATGCTGTCAAACGTATAGGTCATGATCATACCATCCACGGCTCATTGGTCAATTAATGAAGTGCTATACTGAACAGTGGCTGAGTAATGAAGTCCTGAATTACAATACAAAGTGGCATATCTGACAGACATCCGGGATTACGGATGCTCAACCCCTTGAAGATAATTCCCGACAACCCAAATGAATGAGTTGGAGAAAGACAAAGGGGACACTCCAATGCTACGTTATACCATTGATGCTTCACTAAATATTAACATATCTTTCCTAAGCATGTAGCTGAGACTAAGAGCTAAAGCCTTGTTAAATAGTTCTTCATTCAAAACACTGAAAATCACTAATCCTGGATAATCAATTTGCAAATGCAATACTCGACTGATCAACACTAAAAGGAGGCTTGCTACAGCTGTCTAAAAGCTTAGAGATGAATAACGTTCCCGTGGGAACAGTATTTCCATTATCCACATGGCCTTTCAACACACCAAGGGAAGTCAGGACAGGTGAGTGACAGATGTCATCATATGAATGCCTTCCTATAACCTCGCATTGTGTGCGTGTGTGTGTGTGTGTGTGTGTGTGTGTATGTGTGTGCACCCACGCCCATCTCTCAACTCCCGTTAGCGGTCATTGCCCTGTTCTGCCGACAGTATGACATCATCAAGGATAACGACTCCAGCAACAGCAAAGAGAAAGCCAAGCCGTTGTCGGAGCGGAGCACACCAGAGCATCACAGCGGAGGCTTGCTGCGAAGCAAGGTAAACGCAGGCTGGCCAAATCTCATCACTCTCATCTTAATTCAGTCAGGAGACACACTTCCCGTTGGATCTATATTATCGCATTTCACCCAGGGTTGTGTCTGTGTCTGCGTGCCATGTTATTTTAAGATACCTTGTAGGCTACTGTTAATGCCGCACTGTGGCCTTTTGTTACCTTGGAGACAGATAGTAAATCCATGCCTTTATTTTGCAGCACATATTGCGGTGTCATGTCTGGTGGTGTTTTCATGATTACGTGTTGACATGGGAGGCACGGTGTCTCTGTGAAGACTGGCAGATAAACTCAGTAGGAGCTAGTTTGATTGTAGACCCCACCTGTAGACCACATGGTGTGCCTGACTGGCTTAAGAACAACGACATCTCATCTTCGCTCATCTCTTTGCTGTCTACTGCTGAGGTTTCCAGGGAATTAATGGTGATTCAGTCTCCATTGTGACAGACAGACACTTTATTAATGAATTAATGAATTTACAGGAATAGAAAATTAGCTTTTATAATGAATTGACACTATAGGGATTTCTTTTGACAATATACTGACATGAATTATAAGATATACCTGTAAATATAATTAGTTTAATATTTAAAATATCAAATAAAAACTGTAACCAAAATAGACTGAATTATATATGTTCACAATGCTATAAATGTTTAAATCATCACACCTCTGCTTGAGAACGTCTATCTATATAATTTGATGTAGTGTTGAATGTTGACATTGTACTGTACTTTGTTTGAGGATGTTTTATACGCTGCTTCTCCCTCTTGGCCAGGTCTCAATTGTAAAAGAGATATTAATCTCAATGAGTCTATTACCTGGTCAAATAAAGCTTGAGTGTACCCATGAAATGTGAATCCATGCTACACTCCAGCCACAATGTAATATACAATGTTGTTGTAACCAGCCATAAATCTGCCAAACCAAACAAACGCGTGTGGCAGTTTCAGGCAATAAAGGGATGCTAGCCATGAGTTCCATGACAACACAGGTGTTGCTTTTGGAAACCAGTTGCCATGACTATCACCATGGAAGACAACAAGGTCAATAAAAAATACAAAAAGTAAGTTGTAAAGACCCATTATGCCGCCTTGCATAATGGGTCTTTACAACTTTTTTTAAAAATTTTATTGACACATGCAGACCATGAGAAAGTTCTTGAAGCAACATTTTGATAACACTCTGCACATTTGAGTTAAGTTGTATTTACTGAAGGCCAGATAATGAGGTCAAGACCAACCAATGACTATCGTACTATCGTGTTCATACAAGTTGAGAGATATGTAACCATATCAAGTTAATGACAAACTTCTAACTATGCTCTATTTACCTAGGCAGGCGGTGAATATTTACAGTAGGTATATTGAACCAAACAAAATCTGTTCACTACAATTATTGGTTACTATGTGTAAAGGCTAATCACTTTTTTACACATATTTATGGTCCCAATGTACAACGTGCCATGGTATATAAAATGTGTAGTGTTATACATAATGAATACACATATTTAAAACACACACACACACACACACACACACACACACACACATACACACACACACACACACACATATAATTAGGGATGTTCTTGCCTCCACAATACACAGCTACCATACACTACTGTTTATCATAAACAAACAAATAATTATTTTTATCTACAGGTTTTACTGCACAACATAGAATTTCAGTTTCTGAAAAAAGATACACATATCCATTACACAGCTGAGAGACGCACATTGAATATCACTGCTTGTTACTTTAAACGATCAGCCCTGATCGATGGTCATTACTTTTTGTTATCTGTCAGGGAACACACCAGGTTTGTCTGACACAAGGACAGTCAACAACAGAACAGAACAAAGGCATCACAATTCCAAAACTATGCTGGAGTACATTTTCACAAACACATTCACAAAGACTGTGACAATTTCCTTATCCTGTATTCAGTATGAAGTGGTCTTCCATAAGGCACGGATTTACAAATTAAAGGCAAACAGCACAGTTATTTGTTATTTGTGTTAATTCTAGATTTTTTCTTTTGCAGTTTCATTCGTCTGTGCCATCTATCAACATCATTGAAGTTTGAGGGCTGTGGATTGCTGATGTTCCCCAACCCTATAATACTTCTCACGAGAAGAAACAAGCCTGACAGACCTTTTGTTTCATGGGATGCCATCAGGCACATATATGGATGCAGGTTCAACAAGTTTGCATGCACACCTGCAGTATACAAGAATGTCAGCACAAATGCACACTACCCACACCTGCTACAGTAACACATGCACGCACATAAAGCTTCTATAAGCAATCTTGTCCTGCAGGTTGATGAAATACTGTACTTTAATACTGTAGGTGTCTGCAACTAAATGATATGTACTTCTTACAAGAAAGCAAAATGCTCAACTTGTTTCCTATTCAGTTATTGCACAGCCATATCACAGCTATCAGAATGCTGCTGATGCACTAACAAGTCGGTGTTATTGTGGTACTGTACAGCAACAGTAAAATGCTGACATCCAAAATCAATGGATAAAAATCCTGTACTTTTTTTACTAGTTACTTACAGTACAAGCCGTTTTGTGAATAAAATGATATTTCTCACATAACATCTGGAAATACAGTGTACGGAATGACTTCAAAAAAATAAGTTGCATGCAGGTCATTTGCCTGTAGTATAGCATTTGATGTGCATTCTGCTATATACCTTTAAAAAAATAAGCATAATTCCAATATTGTGAAATGATTAATACTTTCATTCTTAGATTTGACCTGCTTTCAATTTAAGACACTATTACTTTGTCATTCAATGTTAATGCTAAGTTACTGTAGATCTTGTTAATGCACAGAGCCTTGTACTACTTCAAGTATAAAACTAGCTTCTTTTGAATGTTGTATCAATAGCAGCTACTACAGTTGTGTTGAAGTTATATGTAGCCTACTTGAAAACAGTTTGAACACTGATTTATTTAGCTAATTTTGATTAGTGTAAATGAGTCAAGTCTAGCTCAACATTGTATTGTGTACGTGTCTTTATTATTGCAATTGCTCAGAATGTAGCACCATACAGTTTTAGCAAACGTTTTATTTCCCACTCTTGATTACTTAACATGAAAGGGTTATTAGAGCACCACAAGGCACTATGAACAGAAGCTAAGTATGTTGAATCTACAAATAAAGCAGTTTTTTGACACTTTGGCCCCAATTTAAGCAGTTTACCTTGGCAAACTGAGTTGGAGGACTGACTTATCATATTGAAGAGTCACATCACATCTGTGTAAAAGATGTCTGCTATAGCTATTAAAGTCTGTTATTTTGGACGAGTGAAACAGTATTGCACAAGTAAACAAAGGCAGCCACACCTCATTTCTAACGTCCTCATTGATAAACTACTGTATTTAAATGGAAAGTAATGTGTTTAATCTAAATAATAATCTAAAATGGCAAAAAATCAATAGCAAAGTTTAAAACATGGCAAACAGCATGGATTAGACTAATTGATCATATAGAACAATTGTTTCATAGTGTTTTTTAACAAATGAACAATGATGCATATATAGTGACTGAATCATTTGTATTTCTTCATGAATAAAATCAATGAAAAAAATTGGAATGTATATATTTTCTTTACAGTACAGGCACAGCTAAAAATCATGCAAGTGGAAGCATTACCATGGAAGATTTTTCAATTCAAATGCAATTACACACAGCTATCTGTTAAGCCCTAATATACACATAATAAAACTATAAAGTGTAACTGCACCATAAAACTTCAATAAAATTACTATTTTTATAAAAATCTGCATTTTATGGGCTGAAAACAAAACTACACGTCGGTTGTCTCTCAACATCCAAATGCCATGAAAACCAATCTAATCACAATGATGCTTTGATTGCTGACAAAAGTACATAGCAATTAGAGACAACCAGTGCACTAAGAGCTCATCAGCAGCTAATTATCCATATCTAAATCATATTAAACATCAATTTAGCACCTAATTATTCACATGCCTAACGTGCAATTCCAGATCTCAGGCCACTATGAACAAATCTGACATTAATTATGAACATTATGCCCTTGAGTCAAACAAGAGATGGTCATGATACTGGCCTTAAACCTAATCAAACACACTCTTGATACATTACGATACTTGATAGTTCATCCAGAACCCCTAAACTGTATGTTTTAAATCCATCTGTATGACTGGTGAGGTAAGGGTATAGCAGAGCCTAAGAGGTGTAGAGAGGAGCATCATTTTGGGCTATCACGCACACAAACCACAGAGTGGTCTGTGCCATGTTCCAGGCCCCAACCAGAGCACTTTGATCTAGTGTATTTTTATCAGCAGAATGTGAGTGAACAGAAGAAAGGTGTGCCTTCAAAACATATACTCTTGCTATTGAGATGCTGCCATTTTTCTACACCCCACACATTACAACTGAGAATGTTTATTTGATCAGATCACACATCCTCCATATAAAGCTTGCTATGCATGCATTGATCACTGGTATGGAAAAATCAAAAGCCAAAACATCGAGGGTTAGCGTTTCCACTAAAACGATGATTTTCCTATGCGGCTTTCTGTCAGTCAATAGCCTAATTACCTATCGGCATTTGACATGTTGTTTATTTGAACAACGTTAGTGAGAGAGAGATTCACTGGAAATAAGTATTTTTATATGCTTATTTCAGACGTCATCTACTATTTCGGGTCCCGAATAGCCATGAACATATCTTACTTCAATCTGCAGGCAAATTCATGAGGGCAAACAAGCCATGGCACTTTGCATGTGCAGTCAACGTGCACGTCTCCGCGCAGCCAACAGACCAGCGCAGAAGAAGACTATATGCTCACAATGGCATGCCTTCACGCAGATGCCTAAATCGGCCTTATAGTGAGATTGTAGATAGCACGTTAAACGGAAGATATTGATCTAGCATAGAATTTCTAGCCTATTAAAAGACAGACCAAGTGTCCCGGGAGAGAGAATTATCCAGGACTGACTATTAGAAACAAGGACAATCCCGGGAGAACCGGGACAGGCAAGTGGCAACCCTTACAAGTCCTCAAGATTTAAAGGAAGACCCCACCTAAAGTGGTTGAGAATAGAACAGCATATCTAAGATCCCGTGGGACTTCAACAGCAACTGGCTAACCAAGCAGACATACAGTAGTACGTAGTGGTTGCCAAGGAGCAGAAGAGAACAGTCGTGATGGACCTGCCAATCCCAGCTGAGAGGGTTGAATAGTAACGGGGCTAAAGGAACAAGTAAAACAGATGTGGGCAGTCCAATGTAGTGCCAGTGGTCCTAGGAGTGGTAAGGGCTGTGTCCCCAAAGCTAGGAGTGGTCCCAGTGGTCCTAGGAGCGGTAGGGGCTGTGGCCTCAAAGGTAGGAGTGGTCCTAGGAGCGGTAGGGGCTAGGACTGTGAACCACTATCAGCAGTTTAAATTAAATGCCAGTCGAATGTCACTTCTTTCATATGACAATTGTATGTCTACAATAGCATTTTTCCTCGCACTGTGTCATTTATTTGTGACAACCCAAAAAAGTAAGTTAATTAAACTTAATTTAGAAAGTAAAGGTCTGTTTTAGGAGCACTAAAATGCCTCTAGACACACTTCTTTGTTAATCTGTGGCCCTTATCTCGTGTTGCTTTGATTACAGATGCTGTTTTGGCCTCATTAAACAAGAGGTTTATTTAAAGCAGAGACTTAAACATGGAAGTATAATGTGCCACACATGCATGTTAACATGATGAAACACATCATTGGTGTCTAGCACTGGAGTTAAAGGTAATCCCATCTGCTCAAAACAGGGCAGGGATATATGAGAAGGTCAACAGAGTAGACATGGTGTTCATTTTTCCCTCGAAGATAAATGTGTTCCCTGAAGCCCGCCAATATCTCCAGTTCTCAGTAACTTTATTTCTTCAACTGTCTGAACAAAATGTCTGTGAGAGTTTAGTTGAACTAACCTCTCTCTACCGCCACTCAATAATCTGTTATTTATTTCAGTTTCTTCCATCGGCTCTTAGAATGTTAAAGCTAATTAACATACTGCCAATACTAACAAACTTTGCCAATTAACAGTATGTTAATTGGCAAATATTTTTGAGAACTTAATATTATTTAAGAACAAAGTTAGCCCTGGTGACACCAATGATACAATAAGGGAACCTTTACGTATTGTAGTGAGTCACTCTGAATTAAAGATGAAAGAGTCTGCCATACTGTTTATCTCATACGCTAATATACACACACACACACACACACACACACACACCTTCACTGAAACTATTGTTCCCTGTGCATATTTTACAACAGTGTGGTGCATAAACTGCATATGAGCCAATATGAGTAAACCACGGGTTATAAAAGCAACACACCATCGTTACAGCTCTATAAACATAATATAATATAAACACAGTTTAAAACAAAACAGTAAACCCAGATGGACAATTTGATGCACTGAAAAACCTGACAATGTGTGGTTGCCTGCAAGGCACAAATGCAATATTGATTACGTTTTTAGCCAGAAATACACATGGCGGTGTGGATGAATAGAAACCCTGTTGTGATTGTGTTTGTAAAACACAAGCAGCAAAGAATGGACGAGCACTTCATCTGCACCAGCAAGCTGAGAAACATTTTAGAGGGAAAAAATACAATCTGAAACACTATCACAAAGCTAATCGGAAATGATCCCTTCTTTGGTCGTCCTATTTAGTGTGCCATATAGAAATGTGGGCCTATACAGTAAATAAGGTACTGAGACAAACAATATTTTGCTATTTCATATAGCAAGAACATTTCATAGCACTACAATAGCTTGTGAAAACTCATTTATTACAGTAACCAGAGTCATTTCCAAAGTCTGTACAAGGCTTTACATGATAGGACAGCTGCATGGGGTTTATTCACAAATTAATTATATTATATAAATATCTCACACACACACACACACACCATGGAAATCAAACACTTGCATAGGTATAAGGAATTAAGCACCTGGTTAATGTACTGTATTATAGCGAATATACAATTCTTTATTCTCATTTGACAAAGGATCCTGAACTACCTTTCTTAAATGCAATTATGATCACCTCCGGTTTCAGATGAAAGGCAATTACAAATAAAAAGTGTTTAAATGTAAAGCTCTACTGTGAATTTCAAGTTGTTTACAGAAATCAAAACATTTTGTGAGAGAGAATGGAGCAGTTTTATTGCAATCATTATTAGGCCGTCTAAAAATACAAAGGAAACGCGTCATCATAAGTTATTTACCATGATCTCTTTCTTCTTCCAGATGAAGTGGAAGAGTTTTTTTTTTTTCCATACAGGGTTTGCTTTTTTCATGAAACTTTTGCGTAACTGCAATAAAACCGTTCTCTGGTCAATAACTTTGGCCAAAATACATTGAAACACATTATGTCTACAGCTCGTCGCATTTCAGTGTGTCTGAAGCGAAACACAATTAAGCTTGATTGCCTGAGCTGATAAGTCTGCATTCAATTCATTCTGCACTGTGGCGTCATGACAACCATGCAGTTCCTACAAATTCCAGCTCGCTCTGCTGCCTTCAGAATAATGGTTGCTTTACCACCTTTCAGCCAGGACCAGATGCAATATACTGTAATACTATACTATACTATACAATACGCCTGAAGGTCAGCCTGACATGAAACAAATAATCAATGAATTAAGGCAGAGGATCAGTGTTTTGATGATATTTAAGATTGATATCTTGTATTATGGTGGTAGGTAATATTAAAACATGTAATACTATAATAAAGATCCCTTCCCCCAATCTCTTTACTAGATGAAAAACCACCACATGGTGTCTGTGTTAGTAACACATGTACTGTATATTATTAAGAAATACATAAACAAATGGCAGCAATAAAATGCACATTCAATACATTTTAAATAATGTTCTATTCTAATGCAGGACATACAGGCATCTACTGTATTCACATTTAAAAAACTGAATCTGTAGTATTCATTATTTAAAACAAAAGTACAATGTTCTGATGCCCTGCTCCCTTTTTTAAAATAAGCCCATGAACTATAGTAAACATTACAACAATAGCATAATGTAAATGTTTCTTGAATCAGTTATAGTCGTGCCAGACACAATGTCTCAAGACAGAAACTATCATTGCTCAGACTGAATGTATGGTTGTTAGAGCTAGGGGGCCAAAGAGAACGAAGGCTAGAGGTCTGAAATTATCTTCTGATAAGCAACATTTTATATTTTATAACAGTGGTGGAATAGCGTATCCACACATAACATTTAGATCACGGACTGTTAAAAGCCTTGTTTTGAGTGTTACCAGTCACCAGAGATAGCAAACATATGTTTAGAGTGCCTCCTCTGCAGCCTATTTTAAGCATTAGAAGCACATTTCTGCACATAAAAATGTCTAACAATTTGTGATACATATGCTGATTATGATTCATTTCCAAGATAATTACAGTAGGCTATAATCAGGGAAAATAAGGTGCCATTATAGGAATCGCATCGATTCATTAAGAGTTCTAAGTAAGAATGAATTCATGTTTTAAATGAATAGTCTCATCCCTCTGATTGCAACATAACAAAAAAATATATATAATTGTAATGGGGTTCCAATCACACCCATGTAGCCCATATAAACATGACAACACCCCACACAGCCCAGCAAGACCACGTTGAGACAGCGTTCTCCATTAAAGCTAAAAGAATACTGCATGGCACATTAGCAGACTACATAGTAGGAAAGCTTGTACACACTAGATGGATTATGTTTTTTTTCTCTGAATGCAAGAATAAGTCTCTAATTAATCATTTTAAAAAGCAGTCAAGTCCAGCCTACAGTAAGTGTAACTCTATGGGTGTGTGTATGGTGTATACTGTACACATCTGGATCGTTGCACATTGACGTTGTTATGGCAGCCAGTGTAAAGATTTTTATTTTCAGCGTTGGCTGTAAATCACTCCGACTGTCTAACTGACAGTTATCCATGCGGTGCTGTGCATCACAGAAAAGTACACTTTGCTCAAATTTCTGCATTTTGTTTTGTGGTTTGTTTATGTCCAGTCAAAGTCACAGGAGCTGTCGTTTAAAAACAGACAAGTTGTCTCCTTGAGCAGCAGGTACAGAAGATTAAGTAGATATTTGGTCCTGCGAATTCTGTGCACCAAGGGGCAGATGAATGTCTGTGATGCATGTGCCGTTTCTTTCCGACATTGGTTTCGGTTGGTTTTCTGTGTGAGGACACTGAGCACTATCTGGTGCTGGTAACATGGTGCACGCTAAACAGCCACGGCTGGATACGCTAACATGAGCAGTCACTGTTCAGGTCCAAGGGATCCTTTGTGAGGAATCAAAGCTGGAACGTCAGTGGCGGGTTAGGCGCAGGACTAGGCCAGTCTGAGACAGACAGACAGACACACAGACAGGGCGAGAGAGAGAGAGAGAGAGAGAGATTGATATTTCCAGACAGATATTTATTAATTGTGTTTAAACGGTTTCAGAGGTCAAAGAAAACATCAGGAAAGCAGATGAAAATGTGCAGCGTGACAAATCGTCACTCGCGCAGGCAAGTGAGAGTCGTTTATTGATGGGATGCCACAAAGCCAGGGAGAAAGGGAAATGTTAAATGAACAAACTTGAAAAGGCACCTTGACAAGTTGTTTAACCTTTATCAACTGTAATTCTCTACTTGACCACTAATGGTCAACTGTTGACAAGAACCAAATGACCACTTTTGACAGGAAGTCAATCGAACTGACTGCTGTTGGGTCCGAGTGTACGTCATGTTGAGGACAGGGTTAGTACAGACAAATAGAAAATGGGAAGTGAACAAAACATGCCATGCCCTTTGATTGGCTTACGTGACATGGGAGTGGGGTGACACTTAATGTCAGAGATGATTGGTTACAATACAGAAGTGATGCAACACAAGGAAAAAGCCTTTGTTCTAAAATACTGAGGACATTTGACTAAATTACACAGATAAAAAAAAAAGAAAAAAAAAAAGAAAAACATTCACCCAGCACTTCCTGAAAATGTTTTGATTTTCCAATAGGCTCCCTTCTAAAGCACTGGAAATATGATTACATAAAATATATTACGGACTTTGAGGTTAGAGCTTTTCCTAAAGCTGGCTTATGAATGGCACATGATGACTATGGGGATACCAAAGGTTCCAGTCCCATGCTACTGCACGTCACATGTACAACAACACATTAGAGCCTACGGTACCTCTCACTGCACTTACTTGGGTCCACCTCTTCACCCTCCATGTTACTGCAAGTCAGGCATCAGACAGAAAACATCATGACTGGATGACTTGGGAATTTTGACAAAAATCTAACTTTGTAAGCATTACTAGTTAATAGCCAAAATAGCCCATATTACGTACTTGATTTTTAGAGTTAATTAGTTATGTAATTTATAATTCAAAACAGTTAGTAGCTCATGGTTTTCCTTAAGTTGGTAAATGTTTACTTACTGATTAAATACTTTTGTTTAGACCACTAAAAATACCAGCAAGCGACTAAATAAACAACAAACAAACTGAAAGGTTCCGTCAGCCCGAGAGTCTGTGTGGTGAGTTCTTTTGTAATAAATAAGAAACACAACTGAATAAAACATGTGATTGCCTCTTAAATTTGATGTAAACTGAGAAATATTCGTTTTTACACATTATTGTCAAGCATACTGTTATTCATTCTCTGTGTGCAGCCTCTGGAATTGTAAGAAGCCATTTAGCACTGAACTATCATCTGACCATCATGCACACCACATGACTGATACTTGATACTAAATGGAGCTGCCTAGATCTTTGTAATATTATAGACACTTGACAGAGAGTACCAAACTCCTTGCATGTTTTTCAATGTCGGCTATATTGCAACTCCTACATCTTCTACCCATCAACAAGAGCTTGGCTATATTAGCCAAGGGCCAACACATCTTAATGAGCTGCCATCTCTCTGATGTGAGTGGCACCCATGCCTCCATTACCTACCTCCGTTTATGGAGGACAAAAAAAGATAAAAGAAAAAGCCCTGCAGGACACAGACACACATTAGCTGATAATACAAGGAAATGATAATGCTTGCAGTGCTTGTCATTATGCCCTCCTGCACCAGATAAGACTCAAACTAATAGGCTGGAAACCAACATGGGATCATTTGTATAGAGAGCCGAAGTCACTTCTGCATTATGGGACCTTAGTTTTGAAAAAAATATGTATGTATAATATAAAATATAAAGCACCATTTTCATATATATATATATTTTTAGATCCCGTTTGCTTTGTGACAAGTACGCATATGATGTTTAACAATTTAAAAGAAAATTCTTCGAGTCAAAGTCTCTGTTTGTCATGTATTTGTTTAAGTATAGGACTGTGACAATATGTAATTATTAAGACTACAAACCCCGCGTCGCCTTAAGTGTCATGACGTTTTCGAGCCACAATCCACAAGCCAAAGAGAGCGTTGTGTTGGTGACCTACAGTATGTATGAGACGAAAGCTGTAGTTCACTGAGCGCTTACACACAAAACTAAAGATTACTTTATAGTTTCACAACAAACTGCAACGTTCTTCACTTGAACAATTATCTTTTACATAGACACACATCATATGTGTACTTTGTGGCACAATTCAAACGGGATCTAAAAATAATTTATTGCCATACATATCTTTCCAAACCAAGGTTCCAAAATGCTCTCTATAGAGCAGTAGTTTGTAACAGATAACTAGAGAAATAAGACTGACAGGCTGCTGTTTAACACACATCTGTGTCAATTTATACATCCAGAAAATGAATGCGCACAAAGATGTTGAGGGGAAGTCAACAGAGCAATTCAAGTGGCTGTGGTTAACACCTTAACACCTGCATGAGAAATCTAAGAATCTACTCTACTATTCCCCTGCCTGACACAAACTGAAAAGGCTTTTTACAGTTTAATTGCAGCCATTCACCATACTGTATACAGTACAATGTTGCTCTTCTAAAGAGCTTACAGAACCCTTTTCTGTATTTATTTTACTTCTAAATAATGGTTTCCTAATTTCATTATGCAATATAGTTTTTAGTCTTCCATTTGCCGCATGTCAAAAAGCAGAATCTGTAATTTGCACCAATTTGCAAACCTATCACTCAAGTGTTAATCAGTGCCAACTTGTCTGTATCCTTGACTAAAGACGTGACTGAACTACTGGATGTATCCTCATACATCTCTTAAACCACGCATGATTGGGAAAGCAAAAGTATAATGCGTGTATGTATCGTGTATCTCTCAAGTCAATGTGTCTGCATGTGCCGATTAATTATTTTTTAAACATTCACGGAGGTTATAAAAAAGGTTAACGACAGCCGGCTCAGCTCAAATAATCATCTTCTCTAGCCTCACAGGCCGCCGGTGGGTGATCTATGGAACTGTTAAGCATCTCAACTGTGAGATGCGACAGTGTTTCACGCACTGCCTGCCCCTCCTCACGTGGAAGATTAGCTTCGAGTGTGAGGACACGTTATAATGCCTGACAAGCACGTAACGCTAAAGTGCAACACAGCATGGCGCAAAACAGCTTGACCTTGAACGCTCCCACATCGCAGCACAGAAAGCATGCGCATGCTCACCGTCATTACCTTGAGAATGGATCTTCCAGGCCATCCTCCATATCCTGTTACATACATAATGATTTTTCAGTGACAACATATAACCCAACTAATCCTGTTTGTCACTTCTATTACGGCAATGTGTCAATACTCCCTTCCTTAGAACATGTATGTATGTATGTATGTATGTATGTATGTATGTATGTGACATACTGAATAATATCTTATTATTAATATTCTTATGTAAATGTGACGAGACTATCAGCCACAAAATCAAGCCAGCACTGGAAAGCCTGCATTTATACATTAGTCAGACTAGCTGATGAGATATGTCTGAACCAAAGCAGAGCCTCCCCAAGAGAGAAACATCTTTCAATGCATATTTAAATAAAGGATAGTGATGAATCGTTCAATTGGGAGACATAGTGTCAAAAAGGAATATGGCGCCATCTAGTGTTATCAATTTGTAACTACAATAACATGCAAGGATGCATGATGCACATGCAAATACAGCATATATAAACAGTGTGTATATAAACTGTTGCAAGCATACAAACAAAAAAACAGTTACGTACCTGACCAGACACAGCAGGAGCAGAACATAGTAACAAGCCACAGCTTGGTGACAAGAGGCCGCAACCTACCCAGGAGTCATGCTCGATTGGACGTCTTCGAGTAGGGTTGCTACGGGGACAGGGCGAGCTTAGCGACACGGAGAAGACCGGCCGGCGCTGTTTACCCGCCGGCTCGCTTGACTTGCATTTCTCTGGCTCTGTGTGAGATGGCAGGTCTGGAGATGTGGGGTATAGCAAGCCAAGTAAAGACATTACACACTCAAGCAAAGTTCAGTTTGTCCATTTCAGTGAAACCATTTGTAGACGTGGCTGGAAGCGTTGGCCTGACGCTGCCTCGTCATGCAACTCATCTCAGTGGCTTTAAACAAATAGAGGACACTAGCAGGAGGTACAGGCAGATGTGCCTGTATTTAAAAGTCTGCAGAGTTAAGACATTACCTCAAGGCCTGTGGCATTCACACATTTCTCCAGAGCAGGCAGAATTTTACACTAGCCCGCGGGAGGACAACAAAAAAAAGTAAATTAAAAATGTGTTCAGGATTTTGTGCTACTGATTCATAGGGCACTACAGGGCACTTTCATTTAAGCCTCCCCTCCTCTCTGTGCAATCAGAGCACTAGGACGTGTTTTAATTGAGAGAAACCGAGACACCCGGGTCACAACCAAAACCGTATCAGAGTCAGTGGAAAAGCTGATTAAGTCATTTGGCAGACCCATAGACCGCTGGAGGAAAACCATGAAGTTTTAGACCCATTAAATGTCAATGACAGATGTGGAAGGCTGCTATGCATTGCTGCTCCCGCGCATGGCTAATGAGTGGGCGCCACACGCAGCATTAGGTGGTTTATAATTAGGTGATTTGGGCAAAGTGTCAGAGAAAAGGATTGACATCAACTTGTTTTTTGGTGAATTAGCAGGCGATGCTACGAGCACACAGCAACTGGAAGGCCATTAAACAGTGTTGTCTCTGATGGTTGACTAAGAATACGATCTTTTTCTAGATTCTGGTCAATAAACACCTTTGTGGTTTATAGGGAGTCCACACTAAAACGTATAACAAAATAATGTAGTACTACACTTTAGTATTACTTAGTATTATTTAGTATTACACTTTACCTGCGGAAACACAGTGTGCGTCTGTTGCCCCTGCCTGGTCACTGCTGGCAGCACAGGAACAGCAAGTTCTCACCTTCTTACTTTTGTCTAGACACAAAGAAGACGGCGGCTTGGTCACTGAAGAACGAGGCAGCCTGGAACTGAATCACTGGAGTTCAGTTCATAGACGTTTCATTCATCTCACCTTCCTGAGCCACCTCCCACATATCTAGGGCTACTTTGAAGGCCTGGGCCACTGTTAGCGTTACTGCTTGAGCCTGGGAAACAATAGTATAGCAGTATAACTTTAATGGCTGAATACACTATTTGAGGCAAATTAGAAAGAATTGTTTGGTTAATCATCCATTGTAAACCACAGTATATTGTAAACTCATCTGAATCATTCTTACCACAAGATGGCGACTCAATACCTTAAACTACCAGAATTGGAAATTACATTTGTAGATATTCTGCACAAACAAATCCTACTGTTGATTCAAAGCAAAATAAACAAACAAAATGAATTACACAAATCTGTAAACTTACAATCTTCCTCTTTTGGCAGAGAAATGCATGGCACTCCAATGTCTCATTAAACACACTCTGGGACACATAAGCAAAAACCTTGTCCTGAGTTTTGTCTGCTGTGCAGTAAGAGATTCTGAAAGACAGGAGTCAGAATTAAATAGATTTAAATTATTTTACTAACAATTAATAGAATCTGTATTGTACCAAAAAACACCACCACAATAGTGGCAGTGTTTCGACATAGTAATATACTGTAGAATCGCCCTGAATATCATCGATGACATTGTGTCTGCAATGACAAGTGCCCAGACATTATTCATCAACATGAGAGATCTTCATTTTGCTCATAACTTTACTCACGTGCCAACCCTGTTGCATATGCATAAGATAATCAGTCTGCGCATAATGTGAGGAGTGGTTAGGAATAATATGCAGATTACACACCTCACAGATGGCTATGGGGGAACAGACAAATGAGTAGCATCTTCATAATTTTTCAGACCACCATGTAGCTTGTATGAATACTTGTAGATCTGTGTCAGTGAAATTCCTTGACACATGCATAAATAAAAGAAAATTTGATCTAACTGTTCCCAATGGCTGTGTCGAATATTTGGATTTTAAAAAATCCAATTGTCTGCAAATCCAGTTGACAGCCAGCCATAACCAATGGTTTTGAACGGTAATCTAAAATCAATCTAGACAAAGCCATTCGCCCACAACAGCTCACGGGTCCACTGAACCGAGGAGCACAGCAGGTTTATTCACCTTTCATGTGAGCTACTAGAAACAACACCAGGCAATTCATCTCAACCCAAATGATGAGATTCACCGTGGTTGCAACTTGTATGTGAAAACAGAACCTGCTTGTAATTGGTACATTCTGTAATTGATGGTACAGTTACATATGTACTGTATTGCCCTACACAGAGACACTGGCTCCAATCTGGAGTTGGTCCCTGGACGCAACACAGTGGCTGCCCAATGCTCCCTTGATGGATGGGTTAAATGCAGAGGATGAATTTCACAACATGTATGTGTATGTGACAATAAAAGCCCCTTTTTACCTTTACATAACCTTCTTACATCACCATTACATGTTCTGCCAAATACTCTGAAGTTACCATTTGTTACAATAATACATTAAATAATTTAGTGAAAAACACTAAATTCTACTTTGAGAAAAATATATATACACAAATAAAAAAGTGTTTCATCAATTTTCGGGTGTAATTGGGTTTTTCAATTCACATCACCACCACAGCGGGATAATTATAATTCATTAATAATTTGTTCATGCAGTGTGATCACTGTCTGTGGTGTGCAGCATTATATACTATATAGTATGAGTATATATTATATACTCGTGTGGAAAGTGCATACCAAAGGGAGCCAGAAAGGAACCAATCTATTCCACCCCACTTCAAAACGGTGCCTGAAAACGAACCAATTAGTTCAATCAAACAACATGCAGTGCTACAGTATAGCCAGTCCTCACACCTTTCTGTTGGCTGGATCGCTTGCACTATACTGATGTGTGACCCACATAGCAAAGCCCAGGGCATGCCAGACTACGTTTTCCTACAAGTTTCTGTTTATTTTGAGACTAAATTGCAGAAAAATGTGCAACGTAAAGTCCAAAAGTGACGGCCCAAACAAACGTATATAGCAAACCATGTATTATGTAATATTATTAGACCTAATACGAGCCCTTGATCTGTTGCAGTTGGCAGACGCATATAGGTCAACACACACAGTAGATTTTAAGCTACTGCATTCCGTTGCCATCACAGTATTTTCACTGAACTTGTAATGGACATTTTCTGGGCTATATTAAATTATATTCACTATTTAAAATCTACCTAGACATGACAATGGAATTCTACAATGCTATTTTAATGATCTACTGAACAATTATTCACACAAATAGTAATATGCAATGTAATGCAATATGGGTCAGGGCTAAAATGGGTCATTTAAATAGTGGAAATAAAATAAGACCACAGGTTTCAGGCTTAAAAAGCAAGAAAAAAAAGCACTTGATTGACAAATATTATGCTTGGCAGGAAAATGTTACCCATGAAAAAGTTATCTACAGGTCTACAGTATGTGTATATGCTATAATTAAATCCAAAAACATTTTGAGCAATCATTTAAAAAACAAATGCTTTCCTGCATAATGACACTGGACCACAGATAAAGAATCACTGCCTTGAACACACACTTCTCACTAGGCTTGAACAACAGACGACAAGCTGTCAGACTACATCATATCTGAGGGAAAGAGCTCTAAGGACCAGCGTGCCTTTGATCGCCTGACTACGCCAAGATGGCGTTGACAGAAATGCATTTAAATGCTTTCCCCAACCGCTCTATACATAATACTATAATTAAAGCATTGATTTGTTATCAAATGTCGATCATTCACATACATTGCCCCAACAGCTCTATACATTAGGTTTATGTGCACATTTATTCAAAAGTCAAAAACAAAAAGTATAAATAAAGCATTGGATTTGTTATCAAATGTCGATAATTCACATACATTTCCCCAACAACTATACATTAGGTTTACTTGCATATTTATACAAAACAAGTATAAATAAAGCAGAATCATACAGTCCGTGTTCCTGGGCCCCCACTCTTGCATCTAATGCTACATGCCCTGGCATCAATGGAAACTGCTTCAGTGCTGCAGTAGCACGAGAATAATTAGTGGTGCTTGGCGCTCCTGTTACTTTGCTATGAATAAAACAGTAGAACATTAAAAGATTCACTTATGTGCACTTATATTACGCACGCACGCACGCACACACACACACACGCACGCACGCACGCACGCACGCACACACACACACACGCAACCACATTTACCTTCCAATCTAAACACAAGCACCATTCTGCATTACAGGGTCGGGCCACCGGGATTTAACATGCCTAAGATATCACACACTGTTTTCCCAAAGTCTATAGATTATGGTACATGATAGCAAGGTGTTGGCTGCCTTTGTTATAGAGATAATACAGTAGGCAGCCACAATGAACCCCCCAATACTGGCTTGCAAGGAAAACAAATCGAACACAAGTCATAAGCGCTATGAGAGCAGAGAAAGACTGTAATAAGAGAGAAGTGCATGTAATGGACAAAGTTGGGAGTGACCCACATAGAAGGTACTTGGCTAAAAACTGCAGCGACATTTGCAAATGTATTCAGTTGAACATTCAACAAATGTTCCTCAAAACACATTCAAATGAATGGGTCTATGGGCTCTACAGAAGCTCTACAGAAGCTTGTTAACAACCCATTCATTTGAATCAGGTGTGTTGGAGCAGGAAGACATCTAAAATTACGTCGACACGTACACTGCTAAAATGTAAAAAGGGGGATTTCTAATTCTCAAAAAAAAAAAAAAAAAAAAAAGAATAAACGATGTCCACACGTAAATGCAAAAATAAAAGAACATGCCAAGCCAGCAGCCGGAGATATATATGACCTTTAAAGCCGTTTTGGCCAATCAGAACCTGACTACTGGTTCTGAAATGTTGTCAGTGACCTCCATACTGCACTCTGAATCTCTGCTCGTCGTTATAGCACCGTTTACATGGGGATGAAAGGTCAAATCACGCAGTAAAACGTTTGTTTATAAAAATAGCAGTGTACGTGTGGACATAGCCTAAAACATGCAGGACAGTGGGTCCCCAGGACCATGTTTCGGGAGCACTGATATAAACTACAGTACAGTATGTGGTTGAAATAACATGTGTTTTAATTTCTTTGACTAATGACCTTACTGTAAAATAATCTGCATTTCATAACTAGTGCATTTACCTGTATATTGAGACATTCTCTATGAGGTCTGTTGTTTCAGTGTCTGTAATGATGATGCCTTTTGGTGACACAGTCAATGTTACTTTCCGGAACTTCTTCGCACTCGCTCTGGCCTGTGGAAAAATGATTATTGCGTTTGTCCACATAACGGCAGATATATTATAATGAACAAACCAACCAATATTCATATATTGAACAAACCAGACAATTAATACAGTGGGTATTGAAAACATAAAATAGCAACAACTAAAAATGATCCTTAATGGGAAAAATATATAAATGAATAAAACATTAAAGACAAAACAAGCACAGACGAACAGCAAAATAACAGAACAAAATGTAAAGCAGCCTCAGGCAAAAATAAAATAATGGTGAAAATGGCGCCAGAGCTTCTGTAGCTGTCCCAGACAGTTACAGAAGGCAAACTTAGAGGGGGAGGACAGCCCGCAAAGCCAAGAATGGGGATTTGAGGTCAGGCTGACAGCAGCAGACTCCCTTGTATCCATCTGAAGCGTGGAGGAGACACTGGCGGCCGTTGACAGGGTGACACAGACCTCCGATATATCTGTTAAGCTAGTGAGGGAGCCATGTGTTGCTCTTCATGTCACATTACATTACATTGATTTAGCTCAAGACACAAAACAAAGTGGCAAGTAAGGATAAATAATACAAGCAAAAATGTAGAAACACACGGTCTACAAAATTGTGTGCTGTTGATGTTAAAATCAGTGTGACCCTACCAGAGCTACAGGGTAAGTTTAAAACCAAAACTATATTTTTGTAATGCTGGCTTCTGTAATTTCAGACAAAAAAAGAAATCAAGGCATTTATTTGCACGTTTGTGATGGGAATGTGCTTCCATTTTGCTGCCGGTGCATGCCAAAGAAAAGATAAGAGGCCATCAGTGGAGCGAATCTGAGTGTAAAGAAGGGTCAGGGGTGGTGATGATCTCCCATTGAGGCGAAAGAGGACTTCAAGGACAAAGGAATTGTGCCATGTCAGTGTATTTGATTTAGGCCTGAGCTCGGAGACTGTTGCTACTCACAGCATAGCAAGCTGACACTTGAAGTGTGAACAGGGACAATTTCCAGTGTCATTTTGATATACAGTATGCCCCTTGGTTCACGGTTTTGTGTTCATTTCCTTTTGATACATGTCCTCCGGTGGAGTCGGTAGAAGATGTTTAAATGTATCCCACAATGCCTTTAGGCTGAAGAGGGAAATTCATTTCCTTAAACGATTTAATGTGTGTACAAATCCTGATTGAATCATTGTGGCGTAACCATTATATATTTGATGTGTTAGTTGCTTGTGTGTAACCAGTGTCTAATCCTATTACATTTGTATTATTAGCAGGTTATATTGCAGGTAACCACGTTCAAGACTTCTCAGCTGCTCGAGTCTTCAAATTAAAATGTTAACGTTAATGGGAGGAGGGGGCCCTCCCCCTGCTCCTTGACTACGTTTTAGCACTTTTCAAAGTTGTACAATGGGGGGAGTCAGGCTCAGAGCTTGGGTGTCTTAACATTACTGACCATCTGAAAATCACAGTCCACATTGGTCCATTGGGATTGAGAATCTATACATTGACCTCATCAACGTACCGTAGCAACGATCCTGCGAATGGCAGCTGCTGCCATGTCTTCTCCTTTGGGTTGCCCCACCAGAGTCATGCCCAGGTACTTGACGTTAAACAACATCCCTTCCAGCAGTGTCTCCTTAGTGTCTGTCCAGTTCTCTGGGAGTTCTGATTGGATGAGAATAGAATAGGAATGAAATGAACACGCAACACTGAATCGATTCTGAATTAAGTGAAGCTTATTTGATATTAAAGAAACTATACAGTACGTCTCATCTAGTCAGCCACTAGATCAAAGATCAAAACGCATGTACGATACACATGCAGCTATGAAAACAAAAGGACAGGAGCTCAAATACAATACCTATGAATACTAAATGCTATATAAATACCTGCTATATTCTATATAGCAGGTAATTGCAGGTGCTATGTTTAAAATATTGCATATGTGGGACACATGAATATTATAATGGAGTGGTCTTTTCATCCAAATGTGCAACACATATCGGTCTATCAAAACATAAAATGAACATTTCAGGGTCATTAAAAATCACCACAGTACACAAAATCACAGAGTACCACATTTCCCACTGGATTGATAACGTTAAGCGTCACAATGGCTGCTTTTATACGTCTCTTTCAACAACACATAACCTAGTGGCCGTCACCTGGCAGGAAACCTTGGGCTAAGAGACACTGCAGGCTAATGGTCACCAGGCAGACCACTTAAAATATAGTTCAGCAGTATCTGGTACCTGGAAAGTACCCTGCAGTGCAGTTATCGGAACAGGAATCCCACCCCACACACACACACACACACACACACACACAATGCCTGTTTACAGTATGAAGAAACATTAACGATCCAATAATCAATTGAAAGCTAAGCATAGTTTCTTCTTTAACACAGCCAGGTACACACAGAGGCAATGTACATGCAAAACGATAACCATGCAGTTTAAAGTAGAAGGCATTTGCCCACAGATAGAGATGAAATGATCTGAAGATTGACAAAAAACTATCGAGTATTACAACATGGACATCCAGATTCTCCACGCACGGCTAGCCATCTGTCACCAGCAGGTCCCAAGCAGCCGTTTAGGCATAGAACAGAGAGACGCATTCACTTCACGCTCATTCACAGCACTCCATTATTCATCTAAAAAGCTCTAAACAAGCTGGTTCCAAATCAGACGGGACATTTGAGGTTTTTAAACCCTTAATGATTTTCAAAGGAGCTAACAAATAGAACAGTTTCCACACCATCTGTAAAATCGAAAATGAGAGAGAAACCGCTACATCATTAACTGTCAGATGAAAACTGCATCTGGTGGAGCATTTTGTTCAGGTACAGTAGCGCCAACTGATACATGATTTGTACATATTGTACAGTATGGTATCCGGCTATCCGCATCCATTTAAAAAAAATATGAAGCACACAATTGAGGAGCAAATTTTCCAAAACTCACTTAGGCCATAATTGATGAATTTTGAGTTATGGGTGGTATTTTATGCCTTTTATGGTCTACCATAATCTGAAAATGAAATCAGTGACAAAACTCACCCCATCTCACTGTTGCACGTGATCAATTTTCAACCCATGATATACATTGAATAGAAAGCTAACAAGCTAATACAAGATATTCTCAAAATCAGTCACAATGGACTGAGCGGGTTTTGGACATTTGCATCTCAATCGGGTATGCAGTCCTTTGAATATATATAGTTAACAAAGTTGAGACAAATAACCTGCAGGCAGTAAATAAACAAATAATAATAATTTTAAAAGTTTAATATCCTCAAATAAACAACCTATTCTCTAAAAGCATGACAATGTCATTGATAGTATAATGCAGATGTCTATTATGTGGTATTCACTTCCTAGAGTCCATACTGGGAGGTATGGGGCTAGAATATTTCCATTCATGTCACTTGTATATACAGTAGCCCTGGTTATTGCAGCGGGACATCATATTGCAAACTGCAAAATTTGGCCGTATACAGCCTTATACTGTATATCCAACTGAAGCAATATGCTATATTGTTAAAATGCCATCGTCCAGGTCACATCCAGGCCACACACACACACAGCTTAATGTTGATGCTTCAGGCTTTTAAATATATTATAAACTTTGTAAAAGGAACATTTTAATATTTAATAAATCCTTCTGTGAGGGACTTCAGAAATGCAGAGAGTGACAGAAGAAAGGGATAAAAACTAGTTGGATTTAACATGTTTGTTTTAAACAAATGCCAGCATATACCGAGAAGGACAAAACGTATAGAAACATTTGCATTTTTACCACTATAAATAGTCTCTCTGGAAACATGTGAGTCTGGATATGTTAGCCAATTATATACACAACATGAACCAAGACCATCAAGTTTGCATCTTGACTGAACTTGTGTTGTGACATTTTCTTACCGCCTTCTTACCCCTTGGAGAGAACTGGATGATATTATTACACTTACACTCCACAGCTTCAACTCACAACAGAAACAAACAGCGCATTACAAATTTAATCACAGAGCAATTTCGGTGACATTTTGCAACGTGGAACCCAAGGGGTCTTCATACTAAAATAATAATACACCAGCCCTGAAATGTTGGCATTTGATAACGTTTTATTTTGTTTTAGCAGCACAAAGTGTTTACTGTCATAACATGGTGGTCTCAGCCCTGCCCGTGAGCTACACAATGCACCCCCCCACCATCTGGCTCCTCTAGCTACACGTTTAATGATTGGATTTGCAGCCCATGTTAAAATGACACCACCCAAGTGAATTCTGCTCTGGCTGAGCTAATACACTGAAGCCTAATTAATAAACAAACATGAATAGATATGCGCATGTATAAATGTGCATACACGGGAGGGCGAGAACTTTCATGAAGCTAAAGCACACATGCACAGTTTGAAGTTAAGAAAGCCCTGCCTTTCCAATTTAAATATTTCCTATAAAAAAGGTTTACAAGCTAGAGCAGGCAATCCATTCCTATTGTAGACTACTGCAAACCAAACACCTATACTGTATGTGTCTTTGGATCAAGAGACAACTACACTCTCACATCTTAAAGTAATTGACAGAACAGGCCACAAATGCCATACAATGTGTTTCCCTCTTTTTACACATCCGGTAATATCTGGGACACCACCTTGAGAGTAAAAATAGGTCACAACAATGGAGGTTGAAGATGGTGTAAGGGAATTATAAGTAATTTATACATTTGCCTCGAGGGGGAAAATAAAGTTAAGATAAAGTTAACCAAGTGGTCTCTCACCACTCTCATTTGAAGATGAAGGCAAGGCAAGGAAGTATACATTAATTTACATGCATACATACTGTATATACACAAACCGTATACTATACACACTTAAAATATGCACACAAATAAAAAAATACAGTACATAATTACATTTTAAGAATGTTAAACAGTCAAATGTAGGTGTGTGTAATAT
>JAODLL010003740.1:0-11562 GCA_026546735.1 Forbesichthys agassizii
CTGTTCAAAAAGAAATGGAAATGTGCTGCTTTTTATAGATAATTATGTTATTTTAAAAGTAGGAGCACAGATAACCAATATAATTATATTATTATATTATTGAGTTAAACATTTTTTTATTATATGTTCTATTTTCAAAAGCTTTTTTTCTGAATGTGTCAGAAAGTTCAAACAAACGTTATTTCGCTCAATGAGATTCCCTACACAAAACACAGTCCATGTTTTTCCAAAAATGTTTTTCATCTTTAATCTTTAAAAAATTTCAAAACTTTATTTAAAATACTCCTGGACTGTGTTTTGTGTAGGGCATCTCACTGAGCAATTTTAACTATGTTAAAATTTTCTGACACATTCAGAAAATAAGCTAATAAATTTAAAATTTTCTAAAAAAAATGTAAAACTTTTTTTCAAATAATCATGGACTGTTTTTTGTAGGGCATCTCACTGAGCTAAATAACGTGTGTTTGAACTTGCTGACACATTCAGAAAAAAAGCTATTAAAATTTAAAATTTTCAACAAAAAAAATTCTAAACTTTATTTCAAATAATCATGGACTGTTTTGTGTAGGGCATCTCACTGAGCAATTTAAACTATATTAAAATGTTCTGACTTATTCAGAATTAAAGCTATTGAAATTTGAAATTTTCAAAAAATAATTCAAAACTTTATTTCAAATAATCATGGATTGTGTTTTGTGTAGGGCATCTCACTGAGCAATTTACACTATATTAAAATTTTCTGACACATTCAGAAAAAAAGCTATTGAAATTTGAAATTTTCAAAAAAAAATTCAAAACTTTATTTCAAATATTCATGGACTGTGTTTTGTGTAGGGCATATCACTGAGCAATTTAAACTATATTAAACATTTCTGACACATTCAGAAAAAAAGCTATTGAAATTTGAAATTTTCTAAAAAAAATTCAAAACTTTTTTTCAAATAATCATGGACTGTGTTTTGTGTAAGGCATCTCACTGAGCTAAATAACGTTTGTTTGAACTTTCTGACACATTCAGAAAAAAAGCTATTGAAAATATAAAATATAAAAAAAACTTTTTAACCCACCAATACTGGTTATATGTGCTCCTACTTTCAAAATAACATAATTATCTATAAAAAGCAGCACATTTCCATTTCTTTCTGAACAGTTAAACATCTGTTTTAGGTTGAAAGGTGATGTAGTCAGTCTTAAATACATTGAATATGTACTTTGTCGACGCTCCCTTACTTCGCTGGTTATGTGAAGACTGACAACAAAGTTGCGGTACATCTGAATGTCTGAATATCAAACGTAAAACTGCCTTTACCACGGTGTATTTTACTGTAACGGTAGGGTACCGGGAGCTAACTTGAACTCAATAGCCAGTTGGACGCCTCGATACACTACAACAAAACCATGTCAAATCCATCACAAAGATGGGATTTTGACATAAAAATAGGATATATTAATATCCATATACACTTGTGTTTCGTGTTATCTTTCCTTTGATGAAATGTTCACTACAAGGTACGTGTATACTTGGACGGCTGTCATGTTTTGCCCTTCCCGGGGACAGAGGTACGTTTAATGGCACAAATCTATATTCATCTTCTCTCTTGAGTTTTATTTTTCTAAAGGAATTCTATAGAAACACATCCCAGGGATGTATCCTCATCGGCTAGTACATCCGATAACACAACAACTATCTGGCATTTTGCCCAAACGAAAGTAACAGAGTATAATTTGTTTCCTATTACTTGGCGGGCAGCAAGAAATAACTAGGAAATAACGTTGTTTTGCCCTCCAAGGGGGCGTTCCCCTGAGTACGTGACGTCACGTGAAAACTATGAATAGAAAGCTGTTTGTACATTTTGCAGTTGGACACTGTTTAACAATCAGCATTCATGTTATTGTTGCTATGCAGACTAGGCTATGTCAGGCCATTGTAAAATGCACAGTAATGATTGTTTTAGGATAGGCTACTTTCCAGTGACGGCTGGTTGTGATTTTGGGTGGAGGGGCTAATAAATGTATTGTACCCATAATAGCTTCAGCACAGACATTCTGTACCAAGTTACCTTGTTATAGTATGTGCTAGCCCATACAACATTATAGAATCCTGCTGATACCAAAAAACTCTGTATGTCACTAACACACTATTATTCATTTTTTTCTGTAGGTCTACATGTAACTAGACTTTTCTTTAATGAAGGGTGGCAAACATACTCTTGTTACCAGTGTAGTTTATTGCATAACATATGCTGTCCTCCATTATTAAGACTATATTTGACACAGGATGGACAAAATGTGGAGAACACATGATTCCTTAAATAAAAAAATATTATATAATATATAAAAAAAGAAAACTAGATAGTATAAGAAAACAAAACCAGATGAGACCACCAGACTGGCTGCTGCTTAAGCACATAGATGAGCAGGACACACACTGGTGGACACACTATTACTCCTTATGAGCCAGGCAGGAAATGGTCTCAGGCCTAAAGCCACAATACACAACTTGTTTATATACAATTATAATATAATGTACCTACCATGCAAATAATAGGCAATAATTAAGGTAGAATACATCTATTCACTTCAGGAATTATAAAATAGTTAAGTTAACTAAACTGTGCATGTAAACATTAAAGTACAAAACATCTGAAAACGTATATATATACACACAAATATACACATGTAGCAACTAGAAGGACAACAACAACACATCTATGAGACAGGTGTTTAGTTGACTACACACCTCTTGCCAACTCTCTCTCTCCTCACAGCCATCAGTACACACCCACCCATCCAGACTGCTTCAACCTGGACATACTCTATCTTAAACCTAATGAAGTAGCAGTAATTAACCAATGAATCTAGATCCTAAAACAAATGTGGAATGGATACAAAAACTATGACATAAACTTTAGCCCACGCCACTTTTACCAAAAAGAAAATACGTAACAAAATTCTCCATCCATCATGTGGCCTACAACAATGAATGTCATTCTAGGGATACACTATAAACATGAACCAACTGTAATTGCTGCCAATAGATATGCTTTTATGATGATTTTGTGTCAAGCATCATGGCCTGAACATAATTAGGTAACCACAGAAAAAAGTAAAAAAACAATTAGCCATAAAAAAGAGCATGTTGCATTACAAGGTTTAACTGATGGGCATAGCAGTGCACAAAGTGCGCGTGCGGGTACATTCCCTTTAACCTGGCCTGCAATCCAGAAGATGCGCCGCTCATTACAGCTGCCCCATCGTACGTCTATGCAATCAGTTTGTTTTCTAATTTATACGGCTGCAGCTTCTCCCTCAATAGTTTGTCGAGACCAACCGCAGTTCTGTCCACTAACGGGGAGAAACAGAGAAATCTCTCCACAATCGAACATTCAGTGACGTACCGGAGCACAATCACGCACTGGCTTACACATGCCACATCAGTTGTCTCGTCAGCTTGCACAGCCACAAATGGTGCTTGTGAAAGTTCATCCGCCACTTTCTGTCCATAAACAGCTAACATGCAATCAAGCAACTCATTTTGACTAGTCTTAGACGTGTACTTCGCAACCTGTGTGTGTGACAGGTGGTCGGCTAACTGGCCATCTAGAACTAAAGAACTGGTCAACGTGATCCAGAAACACGCCGCGCTGGAGAGAAGTCGGAGATTCGTCTGACCCATGCAGAGATAGCTCATGTGCCCCACAAAAAATTATACAGTCCACAATCCGTGATAGCGAATGCCTGTTTTTTTTTTACCAGCTCGTTGTGTCTCTGTGCAGCGATGCGGTGGCCCTCATCGAGTTGACAGGCGATGTTAACTTTACCCAGCATTAATAACTTTACGCTATTTCCAATGTGACTTGTGCTGCATTCATGTTTCTTAATTTTGTCAGATAAATGTTTCAAATCCACAATTCCTTGTTGGGTCCATGCCGTGTCTCCTCCAAAAAGTAAACAGGGGAAACAAAAAATAGCATTCTTAGCTACACTTGTCGTTAGCCAGTCCCTTCGCTGAAACCAAGTAACACAAAACCTACGATTTTGTCGTTTGTCTTTTTGTGTTATTTTAACATCTTTTGAATGATGTACCCCCAGTATCTTCACTTACAATTTTTCCTCCAAAGTCATTGAAGAAAATGAATTAGAAAGTAAATAATCCACTTGATTTATGTTAACGCCCGCCATAATTTGCCAACGTCATTAACGTCTCCCTTTACACTCACACGTAGACTGATATGCTACTGTAGGCCTACTGTCCGCTGTGATTGGTCATATTTGACCTGTGGGCTAAATGAATATAGCCCACAGGTTGAGAAAATCAAGGGGGCGTTATACGACACCTGTCACTCACAACGTAGACTGTATGAATGGAAGCTGACAAATGCATTTGGGCTGTAAAAAAATAGCCCATAGCCAGTTTTTCTACAGACTCGTTTGTGCTGTTGAACTGCTCTACGTTCCACCAACATTTTAATCAATTTGTTGTTTTTTTTTAAACAATTATTTTCAAATTGTTATTGAGAAATATTTTTTTTTTTTTTTGTTAAACAATCATTTTCTTATTTTTACTGTAAATTTTAGGGAGGGCTTAGCCCTGTTAGCCCATTTATACCAGCCGTCCCTGCTACTTTCTGTAGAGCTGTTGCTAGTAGTTGTATTTTTATAATTACATTCATGAATTTTCTTTCAGTCAGATATAAAAAGATGTGTGCATGCCAGTGTGGTCAGTGTGTGTTTAACCCCAGACATTTTGGCCCTTGGCTTGGCATGCTTGACATTTTTTAGCCCTTGGGAAATATGAATTGGGAAACCCTGCTATAAGGACTTTGGTTTAACACCCATCTACCTTAAATAAACAACATAGACTGCCCTTAACAGGAAATATGCCTCTGGACACACTGCTTCTGGGGTGAGGTAAGATGGCAGAACTTACGCCAGTCTGACTTTGCTCTCCTCCGGGGTCAGCTGATCAAAAGTCTTTGACTCCTCCTTGCCTAGGAAGGCCTCATGGTCATATTGGAAGTTGTTGGAGTCCTCGTGGGTGTGATCGCTGAGGTCGGCATAGTGATGCACACGCTTCTCCTGAGCGGGAACTGCAAAAACTAACCACACAGGAAGGAAGACCAAAAGCAGTGACCTCTGCAACATCTTGACCTCTGAAGAAGGTCTGAGAGAGTGGGAGGGGGAGGGAGAGAGGGAATGAGGGAAGAGATGGAGATGTGATTGTCAAAATACAGATTATAACACAGTGAGACTATTTCATTATTAGCTGCTGTTGCATCCTATTCAATATTCACTTCACCTTCACTGAAACTCTTATTGCATTTGAACTTAAGTATGACATTCAGCAGGTATAGGCTATGTAAAAAGTTTACTTACATTTTGACCTCATATATAGCCTTGCTATACGGTGAGGGGGAGAGAAGACTTAGCCTAATATACAAATCTCCTTAACTAGCAGCATAGATGTTAAAGAAAACACTGAACGTAATGTTAATTGGCTGATGTGATAAGAATTATGGAAAATGTGACTTACGTACAGCAGCACACAGGCGTTGTTTTTTTTAATGTTTTTCAGATGAGTAGACTACACGTTGGCAATCTCCTCGCTTCTTTAAATTCCACTCAATACGGAGGTGCACTCCTTTTCATACAGCCATTGACGCGTGACAAAACTGGAGTTTTAACCAATAAAAGGAGCAGAGTATAGTTACTGGGTGTACAACGCAATCCGATTGGCTGTTCAATGCCACGTTGACACGGGGGCGCGCATGGTAGGATACACGCGGAGGTCATACGTCACGCACACAGTCCGCGCACCTCCAAACCTTTTGTCCACGCCGACATGTGCGCGTTTACTTCTGAAGCCCACTACAGACGGCAATGCATGTCTAACTAAGCTCATAAATTGGTTCTAGGTGTATCCAAAATATTTCTTTACAGCTAATAACGTAGTTACACCAATATTCTTCACGGGAAACAATATGTGCAAATAAACATCGTAGTTATAAATATCGATTTTATTCCAAAGCCAGATATATACAGAATAAGCCGTTTTGAAGCAGCGGTGTGTCCAAACTTTTCTAAGGTGTCCAAGTGGGGTACTGAGATGCAATGTTGGCATTAAGGATGAGCGCACATGCGCGCACGCACACACATCATTCATTTACTATTTGTTTCCACTTCCATTACATATTTTGCTTTACACATAGGAATGTAAGCCTTAAGATAGATCATGAATGTAAGCCTTAAGATCTACCAATCACAACAAAACTCTGCGTTTTTATTATCTACAAGGGCAAGTGGGGCCCTACCATAAAGAAATGCAAACAAATTATACAGTATAAATTCTGTCTATTATATTGTAAAATGATAATATGAATACATAATTAAAATATTATCTATTAATATAACATCTTCTATTTTTATAAATTATAAATAAGTTGTGTTACAATAACAATTTTAGTTAATGTTTTAGCTTCTGCTCTGCTGCTTGTATGCATCGGTCTGCATTCAACTCTCTTTATTTTCCTCCAGACTGCGTCTTGTTTCTACAGCTACGGTGATGTAATTAGAGGAGATTCTTCAAAAAACATCTCTTGCATGCGCAGAGTGCTCGATGCCACGCAAATGTGATGGTTCTGGGGATTTAAAATATTTTCCCCACTCAATCGTCTCATATTTCTAATTTGATTGGGCATGTTCGGTCTCTGCTGGCACGAAAACTAGAAAAACAGAGGTAGGCAACATTTTCTATGCTCAGCTAAACTCGCGAAATTTGGGAACAGATTCTGATATTAGTAGAAAGCTAGAACCTGTTTAATATTCCGTGTGGAACAAACTATTTATAGAAAAACGCATTTAAAATAGATCGATATTTTCGCTGTCTGAACAACATGGAAAATAGACTACATGAGTGTGGTTATAAGGCATACTACTTTTAATTCCAGCTGTTAATTACAGATAAAACATGCGTGTACTTTAGATGCACGATAAATACGTAGTCATAAAGATTCCAGGTTTTTTAGTGTTAATAACAGTTTTCTTCAATCATTTCATCATTTCGTCATTCATCAATTGTTGCTCCATCCCCCACATGAGAAGAAAAAAATACTATTGAATGGATTTTACAATAGTTACTTATTTCTTATAAGCAATAATATTGACAATTGTCTGTAAAACTTGTTATGTAGTAGGTTAGGTTAGCATACAACATTTATGTCTATCTTTCAAAAGGAAATACTGTATATATGGAATGGAATTGTGAAAAATGTTACATACAAACTTCAATTGTTGAAATTCTGCCTATTCTAAATAGGTCTCTCAGTTTCACCACACCTTGTAAATGTGACTGAATTCAAGTTTCCAAACCAGTTAATTAATAAAGGTCTCACATAACATCTGTCAGGTGTCAATGAACAATAAAATATAACCATGTATTCATATAAATCAGTGATATGTATTCATACTAATGTATGAATAAATACATAAATACACTACTAGACACTACCAAGACAGCTCAACAACCATAGCGCTGGTCTTAATTGGAGACTTGGCTTCTGTAGCAACAGCCTGACATCTAAAGTGGTGCCTTTGACGTCGTTACACGTTGCTAATCGTTTTCACGGGTGAGATACAGTACTAAGAAATTGCTCAATGTATTTATATTCTCCGAAAATAGGATACACCTATTTTTTATACAGTAAGTTATACTGTAAGTTATATTATAGCGTGTAAGTATATTAAGTTTCTAACAATCTGATTTGTGGGGGTTCATGACTCTTTGCGACACATTATTTACGGTTGCCGTGGTTTTTCTTTTAATATTCTATATTCTATATTCTTTTAATATATGCTGTGCTATGCACGCTGCCGTGCACATACAGTCTTCCAAGGTGATTTTTGAGTCATTCCTAGTTTATTTATTTTATGTGTGAAGGAATATACACTGTCAGATATTTATGTATAATAATTTAACAACGACTAACCATTATAAGTTACTTTATATTGCAAGTTGTCCAACATGCAACTGTGGTTCAAAACACCACACATAATAGTATTTTTTCCCGTATGGAAACATGGTGGGAAGTCCAAAGCTCACTATGCGGTTCCGGTATGGCGCCTGTGTTTGGCTTAGCCGCTGAAATTGGATGTGGACCTGGGTCCAGACTTTTGTGTGATTCCTGTGTTTTTCTGTTTTTAAGCTTGTCCAAAAAATGTGTCAACTGCTGTGGTGTACAATCGCCATGCAATGTTGTCCATTAGATTTTCCATGATAGAAAGCGGGGGCACATAAGCTCTGAAAATGAACGAGCCAGGTGCGTACACTAACAAACAAATTTTTACGTCCGCTAACGCTTGTTGAATCGTTTTGGCTTAATCGAGTCCCGAAAAAACGGCAAATAAAAAGCGTGGTAAAAGGGCTGGGTGGCAGGTTAAACAAAAAAAAACGCTTAAGAAATATACCGTTTCCGACTTCTCCCACGAGTGTCCCCTTGTTCTTGTGGCAAACTGACGGCGGATTGAGACCGTCGTATCTTTGATCCGTCTTCCCGGACTTCCCCATGGGCCCGATAATCACACATCGGAGAAACCGTACTATTGAACGCAGTGCGTGCGCCAAGCACCTTAGGCTACTTCCACGAGCCTCTGCTACAGGTGTTGACTCTATACTGCTCAAGATGGCTTTGATAAATGCCCATTACATTTCTAACAAGGCATTTTTACACAACGACTTGTTTACTACGAAAAACCTGGATTTTATGTTGCTGATGGAGACATGGCAACGGAATATGGAGTACTGTTATTTGATTGAGCTATGTCCTGTGGATTGTACGTTTATCAGCACACCGAGACTTTCGGGCCGTGGTGGTGTTCTGGCTGTGGCTTTTAAAAATCGTTTTACTTGCCAGTCGATGATCGCTGAAACATATTCTTCCTTTGAACTACAACTGACGAAAGTGGGTCACTTAAATCCATTCTACTGTATTTTAGTTTACAGGCGCCTGGGCCAAAGGCCTCTTTTCTGATTGATTTCACTGATTTCTTATCTTCAATTATTAAGGTGGATAGAGTGCTCATTGCTGGTGATTTTAATATTCATGTTGATGATGACACTTGCAACAGAGTCTCTGATTTTGTAAACTTCACTGAATCTTTTAACTTCATTCAACATGTTTCAGGTCCTACGCATAATAAGGGCCATACGCTCTAACTTGTCTTCTCCCATGTATTTGCAATTTACTCATTGGAGATGCGTTTCTTGGCTCTAATGATGTGGATTCTCTCGTACTATCTTTTAATGAACAGTGTATCTTAGTTTTGGATAAGGTAGCTCCACTTAAGTCTAGACAGGTTCCCACTGTTAATACATCCCTGTGGATGAACGACGTCATTCTCATCTTTAGGTGCAGCTGTCGAAAAATTGAGCATCTGTGGAAAGCAACTCAGCTCTAGGTCCATCGGTTAAACCTCAAAGAGCTTTTAATTACTTTTAACGATATGGTTAGGAACGCTAGAGCTACCTATTTTACACATCTAATTTCCTCCTGTAAAGGAAATCCTAAAGCGCTGTTTGACACTATTAGCAACATTGTTTCTCCAGCTACACCCTATGTCCCTGTGTTCTCTAATGATGACTGCAATAATTTTCTCTCTCATTTTGTGGCTAAAGTGAGAGCTGTCAGGACAAGCATTATGCCTTCAAATAGTATGATAAGCATTCAAAGAACTCCAATCCTGGACTCATTTTGCCCCATCACCCTGATCAACCTTATTAACTTAGTGGGAAAGATGAAACCATCTTGTTGCCCTTTAGATATTCTGCCAACATCTCTACTGATGAAAACAATTAATTCTATTGGCCTGTGTTGGTTTCCATTATAAATAAATCTCTCATACAGGGTCATGTACCTAGCCTTTTTAAGCATGCGGTGGTTCAGCCTCTCTTGAAAAAAAATTATCTTGATTCTTCAGTTTTTAATAACTATAGACCTATTTCTAAATTGCTATTTATCTCCAAAGTATTAGAAAGGGTTGTGGCAATGTAGCTAAACGCCATTTTGGATGACCACAGCATCCTTGATAAGTTTCAGTCTGGCTTTTGAAAAATGCATTCCACTGAAACTGCCCTCCTCAGGGTCTCAAATTACCTATTAATGGCTGCTGATACGGGCTGGGCGATATACCGGTATAAATCGTTATATCAGAATATTTTCAAAAGAGATATAACATTAGACAATATCGTTTATATTGATATATGTGGCACTCACTAAATGTTTGGTCACAATTTGGTGGTATACTGAAATTATGTACTTTCATTTTCCTGAATATTGTTAGCTGATAGTAATGTGTTAATACTTTAAAATGACTGCTATTATGGGTTGCACCACAAGGGGGAGCTGTACGTTTAACAGATAGTCTGTGCTACGTAGGTTACGTATCTGCCGTCTTGCTCCAGATGCTGACGTGCAGAGCTACGGAACGCAATTAGATTCACCCCTCATAATTATTTCTCCCTTTTTCCCCTGTGTTATTACAGGTTGGTATTTTACTTTGTATAATAGAATGGTTAAAACATGGTCATATTAATATATATTTATCAAACTAATACCATCCGCTCATATCTAAAAAGGGTGTACAAGTAACCACAATAGCATAAGTCATTACAAGTATGTTTAGTCTGATATTAATGTGTAAATGTTCGCTAGCTATGCTAACCTGCATTTATTTAAAGGTTTAACCATGGTACCGTAGTTGAGTATGCTAGTTAGCAGTGATCTCAGCATCTATGTGTTAGCATAGCATATACATGTTATTAAGGACTATTCATGTAGTCCAGAAGTCACTTTTATTTTATTTTACTGATATTAAGGAATATACTGACAAGAAAAGTGGATGTTATTTTAAGAATTTGTGAAGAATATTAAGTCACAGAACAAATAAGAGACAATTTATTATATGAATAAAGATGCTGACCTACAGAGGTACGGAACACAAGCAGATTCACCCCTCGTAATTATTTCTCCCTTTTTTCCTTGTGTTAAACAGTAAACAACCACAACTAACAAACATTATCGGTTTACGGGGTCCCAACCCCTTGGGACCTGTAACAGATTTTTGGAGGCACCGCTGGGATCGGCGTCTTCAGCCTGGTGATGCCGGTCCTAAAAATGTACAACCCAGGCGACGTGTTAAACAGAGATGGGCGTGTGTCTTCGGGCCCTGTGATGTGATGTGCTGTCAACCAGGGTGTTCCAGTAAGACTGTGGGGTTGTGAGGTCACCAACCTAGAAACGGTAAATACACGTGTGTCCAGTGAGATCCACCCACCATGGCTACGAGAAAGAGACTGGTAAAGAAGAAACTACACATGTTAACATCAGAAGAACTGTTAAAAAATGTTGAGAGCATCATTCAGGTACCGGGTCTGGACTCTTCTGCGGTAGATGAGGATGATGAAGAGAGTTGCATAGACTACATCTGTTCGTATATGCAGTGTAAAACGTTACATGATCTAGAGGATGAGGGGTTTTCACGACTGTTGGTGTTGAGGGATGTTGTCTG
>JAODLL010003741.1:0-11562 GCA_026546735.1 Forbesichthys agassizii
CGTCCCCACGCTCGAGTTAACTCCACCCAGAAAATCGCCGGACAGACAGAAAGTGAAATAAATATAGGGAATATTTTTCCATTCAAATGGAAGTTGATTTTCATAGTTTGTATGTGTTTATATTAAGCCTCTACCATCCTTTAATGACATGCTAAGACTAAAATGTCTGATTTCCCTTGACTATCCCTTTAAATATAATTTCCCCACCAGAATAAAAGGCTGGATATGTTTATATTTTAATACACAGTGACATGTCTTTCATTAATCAAAAAATATAATATTGCCGGACATATCGGTTGGCAGGCTTTAGTCTATGGGCATCATAGTACGTACTATAGTTTCAGATAAAAATGCTCACTCCCCATTATGTGAAAAGCGACAAGCTCAAACACAATCTTTAGATGAATCACTTATGTTTCATTTCATTATTTCCCCACCCCTTTCGCAGCTTGTGTCATTTGTAGGACACAATCTAAGTAAAATGGCATACTTCTAGATGACCCAGTCAAGCTTACCATTACCATCTAACAATTTTAGATAAAATATTTAGTCAAAACGATTGCACTAGGTCCATGAACCTACAAGGGTGAATTGCTACCTTCTCAAAGTATGCCAATGATATTTGCGCTTAAGGAAACGTACTAGAATGACTGTGCCAGGCAAAATAGAGATCTAAGCCCATGATAAGATTCCAGTGAAGCAATAAAGATGACTACTTTAGATTTAACCTACTTGAGATGTGACGAATGACAAAACACAAATGTTCTCATTAACTATAGCAGCTGGCAGCCAACAGAGCTGCACAAACACCAAGCACTGTCCATTTATCTGAAAACTCACTGTAGTAGACACATGTAGTGGATTCTTCTCATTAATCATTTGGCACCACTTACAACACCAACGTAACTTGGGGAAGTCAACCTGGCAGGTGTAAATCAAAAAAAAGATAGGAGCTGGACGCAAGGTTGACAACACTATGACAAACATGGAACATTACCACATGAGATGGCATCAAAATATTAACTTCTCTATATTCATATGTATAGAGCATAAAGATACAGGATTCATTTATTTAAACATGGATTTACTGCATTTTAGGACATGCGACAACAGTCTGTGCACATTGGCAATTTTAGACTATTTTTTTAAAATGTGCTCAAGCACACCTAAATTAAAGAATTATAAAAAATAAAAATATACATATATATATATAATTTTTTTCCCCCCAGAAAATAAACGTTTAGCGAATCATTATGCTGCAATGTAAAAATGTCAAACTTGGCTTGCCTGTTAGATTGGAGAAACAAAAACTTACACACCTGTTAATTTTTATACAGTGAAATTAGTGAATTAGCAGGCACTTTTTGCAGTCTCTTTTGCCCCCACCACCCCAAAGTGGGGTGGGTGTGTCTTACGCCAGCAATTAGAATTGGCATGAGGTCCACGGTAAAAGTAGTCAAATCAAACTCAAATAGTGTGCATTCCCTCAAAAAAAATGTAGCATGTTGGAGGGAAATATTTGTATAAATACTATTATTACACTATGGACAGCAAACAGGCACTAGTTAACAGCGAGGAATTTTAAGATAGCTATCGAAAAGAAGATGCAGAGAACGTCTGTCCTGCCATTGGTTGTTGCTGAACTAAGTCACAAATTTCCGCTGGAAATTAGCATAAAGTTCTCAACTCTGATCTGTTGCTGGGTGACTTTGTCGCCGAGCATAGCTCCGCCCGCTGTTGCCGAGAAATGCTTGCAACAGCGGGCGTCCGTTCCAATGAATTGGAACATGCCTCTTTGCGAGCTGAACACGCCGGTGGTGTGAATGCAGGGTAACAGGTCCAGATATTTATCCTGCTAAATAACCATTCACCAACAAACACATGGACAACACTCTCAGATGGCGTAAGCAAATCACACTGATCGCTGCTAGCAGAAGTGCTCGCTAGATTTTCCCTCTGAGCTTGTCTGCCATCTCAAAAAATAGCTGAAAAACTGGGCTAAATTTGTGTAGTGTGAGCTCTTCAATAGTTGAGAAACCTACAAGTTATATACTGTCAATAACAATTAAATAAGCAAGCCAGGTAGCTGACTAGCTTCTCCTCTTAAAAAGTAGATTACATTCACTAGTAGCAAATTTACGATCTTTCAAGTACAGGTTGGTACATTAAACATATTTAACCATTTATAAAAAAAAAACATTGTGAATTCTTCATAATTTTAAGACCAGTCTAAAACAAAGTGCAGCAACAACAAACCTTAATCCTAG
The DNA here is from genome assembly GCA_026546735.1 of Forbesichthys agassizii. Lineage (NCBI taxonomy): Eukaryota > Metazoa > Chordata > Actinopteri > Percopsiformes > Amblyopsidae > Forbesichthys > Forbesichthys agassizii. The sequence goes on from JAODLL010003741.1 coordinate 2,268, forward strand.
ACCACTAACATGTTTCCTTAACTTCTGCAGATAAACTATGAACTAAAGAAAAGAAAAACAAAGTGGATGTGAGCTATTTACAATGTGGAATTTAATATGTGAAAAGCATAGCAGCAACGGTCTCACTAGGGCACTGTGGAGGGAAGTGTTTTTCCTAACATTGTGGGAACATTAATTACCAGCTGACAAGCCTCAACACACTCAATGGGCAGGTACAGTATATTCCATAGCCTCAAGTTTCTAAAACCCACTCTAGTATGATAAGCTTCCTCATGAGATTTACTCCAATGAACAGCATAGTGGATGGTAGGCCATAGTGCTTTGGACTGTATAGACTAGGCCTACTTTCAATCCCAACTGGGACAGTATGTTGAAGAAAGACTTCAGCACATTCTAGGCCTACTCTGAATCCTGACACACCATTTCCTGCACACCAAGAGGAAGGTGGGGGGTTTTACCCAGCCAATCAAATGGCTTTAAAAAGAAGGTGGGGAAAAAAAACTAGAGAAACACAATACAAGCCTTTAAAATGTGCCAAAACCATGGGTATATAAACCAGTTGGAAGCCTAGCCAATCATTTTATATCACAGCACAAAGTTTGCACAGCTCAGCAACAGCAGCAAGCAGACCTCTGGCCTAACATGTCAAACAGTGCTTTCCGCTCTATATATTGTTATTCATTAGTCCCAGGCAGTGTACCGTCTGCATGAGATCCTGCTGTATCTGGACAACTCCCTCAACCTTTAATGCTCTTGCAAACAACACACTGATGTGTGTGTGTGTGTGTGTGTGTGTGTGTGTGAGTGTGTGTGTGTTCAGAAAAGACTGCTGACATGATGCCAGATAATGAATGCACACCACAGCATATCACTCCAAGGTGGACAGTACAGACACATCAAAGCCTGAAATTTGATCTTATCTGAGCTTTGGGTGGCATTCAGGATTTTCTGTTTTGTGGTTCCGTTTCCCAAATGGATTTAGCTTTTACAGCAGTTACTTTAAGAATATTCTCCTTTAGGAATGTCATATTTAGCACTGCACTTCTAACCAATCTAATCCTCATGAGGAAGGTATAATTCCAGTGATTTCTGGAAACTAAGCAAAATAACCGACCAACTGTTGTATGACCAGTTCTACTAGTGACAAATGTACTCATTAGTAAGTCACTTCAGATAAAAGGTGTCTGCTAAATGTACAACCAACAAGTCAAATGGAACCTAACCAACTGAGTCGTATTTAACTTTACATTTTAAATGTAAGGAATTAAAATGCATACATATTTCATAATGATTAGCAGCTCTTATCAATTCATTTGAAATGCATGTGTTTTAGCTGCATTTAGAAGTAATTCCATGTATTGGTAGGTATCCAAGTGTATTCAGCAGAACTACATCCCAGCCTGCCCATGCAAAGGAAATAAAGCACACGTCCCATTCCCTTCTCACTGTACGAGCTTACAGTAAGTGCAGCCGGGACCCCATTTTATCAGCACAAAACTCTACCAACAACAACAGTCACACCATGACTCACATGCATGTGGTGGAGTGAACCTGGCGGTTGCTACTTGTTGTTCGAGTGGTGAATGCAAAAGGCAGGAGGGTGCTTCAAAGGCAATGAGTGCGCAACTGTGTGCGCGCGCCAGCAGTTCCTGGTATCAGAGGTGTCCAAATCTGTTGTGTGGACCTCAGGAACACATGGAAGGAACACACCACACCAGCTAAGCAAACTGAGGTAGAGGTTTGGAGGAAGTAAAGTATGTATGTATGACCAGGCTCTTAGCAGATTCCTCCTCACAGAATATTAAGCTTGATTACCGTGGCTACAAGTGGCGTGCGGGGGCACACTAGCTTGAAAACGTGTGCACGCACACCATTGGAAGAACACGCCAATTGGCTGAGTTGGTCATCTTAGTGATCCTTCCTGGTGGGAGATGCCCTTTACTAATGCAAAGCTAACTGTCTATGGGATCACAAAGCAGCTCACTGAGCCATAAATACCAAGCATAACTTACATGTCAGTCCCATTATACAGCCCCGCCTTCAAGAGGTAGTCCTCTCTCTCTCACACACACACACACACACACACACTTTTGTTAAGTGGTGCAATATGCCATGCAGTGCCAAAGAACATGCAATCTCCCTGGCAAGACAAGACCCCCCCCCCATGGCACCCCCCACCATTTTTCATAGAAAGTATCAAATACTGTTATGCGCTGCCTTGCAATGCATTACATTAAGTTACAAATAGTATATCCAGTATGTCCAGTATATATGCATGTTGGTGGCCAATGAACGTTCCACTTTTATCACTTTGCCTTGCTCAAGGGCACTGTGAAGGCCGCTGCACATTGCATGCGGAGCTGAAGCGGAGCTGTCACAGATCGGATCCCCATTAAATCAACGAGTCTCAGCACACTGCAGGCGAGGCGGACGCTGCTCATTTATCCGAGGCGGAGCCAGCGCTCCCCCCCCCCACCCGGAGTTTATTTTGTCCACCTCACCTCGTGTTTGTGAAGCGCTTTTACATAGTGCATTGGAAATACAACATGGAAGCAGGGCAAACACTAAAAATATTGATTTAAAAGAAAATAGTTTGATTGTTTCTTAGCTCCACCCCCATGCCCACATTTCTTCCAACGTCCCATTATATAGCTTTGTTGCTCACCTGAATTGTTGTCATAATATGTTAATATGATTATACGTTCACAGTCCTACAACATGCATAATATGTTAATACTGCACAATCAATTCAGTGTAGTGCTGTATTGGGCGATTAATCTAGCGATTCTTTTTTTGATTAATCGGATAACTAAAATATCGATAATATAGAGATCTATTCAATGCCATAGGGTGCTCCCTCAGAAGCTTTGTCCCCCACATTGGTAACACAGCGTTGTGCGGTCTGCACCACTTTGTGTTCCTTATTAGAAAACCAGGGCAGTGTAGAAACACCAGATTATTGTTTTCAGTGTGTACAGAGAATGGGCAGCTAGCAGACCATGAGCAGATATTTGCTTAACTTCATAAAGAATTATTTTACTATCACTGGCAACACCTTTTACTGGTTTTAATATTTTAACGTAAAACGTGAAATTCAAATACATTTCAGGAATATCAAAACATTGTGCAACCTCCAGCTTAGCAGTCCGACAAAATCATAGATACCTTACAGTAAACTGTGCAATGTGAGTAAGACTAATTCTAACAGGAATAACTAAAACTAGTGCATTCTAATAAAATCGAACACAAAAACCAAAGCAGATGCAAGAACTCCTCCCCCTTCTCTCCTTGCAGACTCATGTTAGGCTGTTTTAAGGCCGTTCAGTTATACCGGTATTGTAGAATCAGACCTCTATGACAGCACACCAGTAATATGGCCTACAAGTTAACGTTTGACAACACTGTTAGATCGATAAGATTGTAGAGCAAGGGGGCAGTGGGGGTAAAAAAAAAGTTTGCTCATTAGGCTATATTGCTTATAGTCTAGAAATGTGCGAGACGGAAAAGGAAGCCTCCGCCGGTGTTCTAGCATGCAGTGCTTTTAACAAGGCAGAGTGGCAGCTCTCGAACACGGCAGATCAGCGGAGCTGCATGCTTTGTGTTTGCACGTGGTTTACAATGGGCACGAAGCGAAAACGGTTCCGCAAATTTTCTCAGCTTCAATGGATCCGTGGTCAGGTGTAGCGTTTTCACAAAGTCCCGCAATGTTTTCGTTGACGCTTTAATACAAATGCATGTCACGTACTGCATCTAGCAGAGTGCTAATTCTAACATTGTTGGCTGCTGCTGGCCTGGTATTTACCGTGCTGCGGTCTATAAGCCGGGACAAGTTGATCTGCTACAGAGACATCAGTGGATTTATTCTTATTCTTTTGGTTTCAATGATGGTTTGGATGAATGGGCGCGTTCACAGCGCATTGCTGCCCCTCATAGTTCATTAACGGCACCGTTATTAAGATCCGAGTATATTGCCAAGTCGACGGTACTTTTTGCAACGTATTTATGTAACCGGTTACGTCGACTAATCGTCCCAGCACCAATTCAGTGCAACCTTTATCATGACCAACTGACAGAGTGCTGGTGGGTGGGTTGAATAGAATCCGCTGGAAGTCCGCGTGCAGTGTGCAAAGCATAGTGGAGAAACATACCCAGCTCAGGATCAGCTCTGCGTGCCATGTGCAACAAGCTTAACAGTAATTGCTGTAGAAAGACTGGGGAGAATTTGTAGTTTCCTAGGCTGGGATTAAGCTATGACCTTGCCCCAAGCCCACATCCTTAACCTCTCGGCTAGCGCCACACCCTTTAGGCCTACTCTGATTATAGTGAGATGGCGCACAACACAGTTCTCTCAACACCCAGCAAGCAGAGACGCAACACAGTGGAGCCGTTCGCCAACGGAACATTCCTCCCATGTGTCAAGCAGTGAATGCTTTACCGACTGTGACAAGGCACTCTCTGAAGGCCTTTAGTACCATCTGTCTTTGGCTCCAGTTTACTGTGTCTGCCTGTCCTTTAACAGGTTAATATAAGCCCCGGTGCTTTGTCATTCATTGTCCTTAGCACGTGACGTCTCCCATGTAGGGATACACTCACTGACATTGATGCAGTCAAAGCAAATGACACTCTCACACAGAGTAAGCGAAATGCTCTCCAACCAGGGAAAATGAATCATGCGTGAAGCAGCTCCTGCCACTGGCTCCACCCCAGCAAGTGTTCTGATTCATCCTGTGTACCGTGCTGTCTCAGTGCTGGGAAGCCATGGGTGCATCACTGCCGTAGCGTATCCACAGCCGTGCGCGCACAAGGAGAGAACCCTCCGCCGGAAATGCTTGGTGCAGCTGCTAGGAGGATCAATCTCCACCTCCAGACCGGGGAAGAGACAAATGGCAAGCCAGGCCACGTGACTCCGTCCCTGGGCCGGGGCGGAGGGCTGGCCTAAGGGGCGACACCGTTTACGGCAACGAGAGACTGACAGCGACAGGTGTGGCGTAGGACGGTGCCACGGCCCGGCCTGTCAAAACGCACACACGCTGCCACGGCAACACATTCCTGGAAGGGAACGCTCTGTTGTGACATCGCTGACCATGGGGTGGTGGGGTGGCAGGCAGCCCCTGGGGTGGGCTCAGGAGAGAGGCGGGGAGGAGGGCTGGTTCACACTGGCCAGGAGGAATCACTTCTCTGCAGCCAGGGGGGGTGGGGGTGGGGGTGGGGCGGGACTACCAGAGCCAAAGCAAACAACAGGGGAACGCTGCGGGCAACTGTGGGGAAGGTGAAGGAACAAGGCCCCCCTCTCCCCTTAGCTAGCTGGAGTACTGAGGCTTACCCCCCCACCCCCACCCGAGAACAAGCTTGTACCCAGCATCCCACTTCTGTGGGTACTGGAAACTTCTCTCAGCCTTAAAGGGAAATATTCTGCTGTCTTTATGCACTGAGTGGAATCTATGGGGGGGGGGGGTTCCACAAGCTTTACTGCAGTGTATGTTTGCACTGCTGTTGTGTAATCTGTGTTCCCCTCCCAGCGCAATAGCAAGGCTTGTCTCTCTCCCCACCCACCTAAAAGTTCTGTTCAAGATGCAGAGAGGTTGCAAAACATCACACAACGACAGCCTTAATTCAACCAGCCGCCACAAGAATATATGTGTGGGAGAGACAGCAAGAGAGCAAGAGAGTGAGAGAGAGACAGAGAGAAACAGAGAGAGAGAGAGAGGCAGTTGCCCTTGGCAGAGCTATGCTCAACCACAACAAGCGTTTAACGCGGACGGCACTGGCCACCGCGCCCTAACAATATGTTTTGAGAGGCGGCGAGAGAGAGAGCAAGCTTGAGGCCCACGTTGTTACTGATAGGACGCCAGATCAAAGCGCCTTCCTGTCGTCAGCCAGCACAGAGGACCGAGACAGAGATGAAAGACTGTCGGTGGACTGTGTGTGTGTGTGTGTGTGTGTGTGTGTGGGGGGCATTCAGAAAACAGTGTAGCACGATGTGAGAGGAGCCCCACTGAATGGAAGTGAGAAGGAACACATAAGCAATAGCATGCAACAGCAATAGCATGCAACAGCAATAGCATGCAACAGCAATAGCGGTCCTGCAGGACATAAGCAGCTGTCATGCAGCCTCACTCTCAGGAGAACTATGTTGTTCTACACAACCTAGAAAGACAAGATGCGGCTACAGAGATTTAGCATCAAGCAATAAGAATTAAGTGGATTCTCACAGCGAGCAGAATAAGCGCTCCTTCCTTCTGTCTGCTTGGAATCATTCCTGCTACCCCTCTCACGTACAACCAGAAAACATTTAAAAATACAATGACAAAATCACCACCAAAACTATGCTGTAACCACAAGGATAACATTGCACTGTTTAGCTTGCCAAGCTAGCTAGCCTGCTGCTGTTTAAATGCCACAGAGTATGTTCTCTTCATGCAATATGCACTATGCATGCATTAAGCGCTATTTTTCCATTGCCTATATTTTGACTCCACTGGGTGTCATTGATTAGAAGCGGGATCCTGCACACAATGTCTTGCACTTTGGTTATCTGTTATTCTCTGTTATTCTCCTCCCCTTTCAAAGAAATTCAAAGCGTTCATCTTTTCAGTCTACGAAAACTGCATCTTCAAATCCAGTCTGGCTTGAAACGTATATTTTGACAGTACGTAATTGGTTGCTCAACATATCAATTCTATAAATTAATACCGGTACATGTATCACATTTTTTCAAGCTCAAATGTACTACATTAGGCTACATACAACGTTTTGAAGTTTAAGTTTAGAAACGTTCCGTTAGTCTATGCCATGCCCCTGTAGGGAACATGGCAGCGCTGGAGTGTCTATTTGAATGTAAAACATTGTCTTATTTAAACCTCTTCCAACCCATGTTCCCTTGAAGCCTGTAGCACTCCTAGGTTTAACACCATGCTGACAATGGCAGTAAGCCTCTTCTAAGGTAGCCAGAGGATAAATGGAGCGACTCCCTACCCCCACGCCTGGAATGCTACAAGTGCATAGTAAAAATAATAAGAATTGATGAGTCAACATTTAAGGTATGCACTGAAGATGGGCTTGCATTGTGCACATTTGTGCTTCATTTCTCATCTATTCTTTAGATCGATATGAACAGGAATAAAAGGGAATATGGGATGTGTCTTTGACCTACACACGCCCTGGAATGTTGGAATTATTTCAACATACATCCTGCTTCTCTGCTCTATAGACGTTCCATTTAACGTCAAAAAAATATGTCTTAATTCAAACTATGCACTACAGTAGGCCATAACACCATTAGTATAGGGTAGTCTGATATCACAACAGATATAGGCTACTAGTTAGCTCCCTCAACAGGTCTGCAGCCTGTTGGGAAAAGGACAAATGTCTGCTGCTTATCAGGATGGCGGTAGACAAGAGGAAGTGACTGGTGTCACATGCACATCCTGCTGTGGAGGAGACAGTCTGCTCCATAGCCTGTGAAGATAGCAGCAGTATTTCCCCTGACTCTCTGGCACCCAAGGCCTACGCTGTCTGTAAGACCAGCATCCAATAGCATGCATGTTCACCATTTGCACAAACATTTCAATAACAATACCAAGTGACAGGTTCATAAAGAATGTTTGTTGGCTTGCTGTGGAAATATGTTGGAGCGATGGGCAGCAGAGGTCCAGTAGTCGCTATTGAAGGGGAGGAAGGTGCATGTATAGTATAGATACTAGGGTTGGATTATATGACAAATACATTGTCCGTGTATTTTATTCTGCCGGTATCGTCATAATGAACAGGGAAACTACCTATAGAGACCAGGCTGTAAAGCTGTTCTGCTGTAGTGGGGTCTATGGGGATTGACTCGCTTTTGGAGCCAGCCTCAAATGGCCATTTGGAGAAATGCAAATGTTGGCACTGTGTTGAATTCATACCCAAAGTGACTAAAACACTGAAAATTTAATAAAAATTGCAAGATTTCGCAAAAATAAAGATATTTTTGTCGAGGGTAAAACACTCCCAGCTCTGTTGCAACAGACAGACAGACAATGTCCATAATTTTAGTCAAAAGGAGCCCTGGACTGAATATAAAGTGCTACACACAACCGACCTTGCTACACAGTAGAGAGTCCAAGTAGCAGTGTCAGATGCAATTGTCCCAGTACAAAGTGGCCACCTTCTTATAGAAGAGCTGCACAGCCAGTGTTATATTATCTCAACAAGTTCTTAGAACTGCCGTCTCAAACAGCAAATACAGATTGTTCACTCTAAGCTCTAATGAAGTGCCCCATACCATAACGCTCACTGAATGCATTTCAGCTGATCCAACACACATAGTACATACCTTATCCTACTGGTTAGCATTCACCTAGAGATCATAAAATAACTGAGCATAGGGAAAATAGACATTGGTTAAGCAACACTAAAGCCTGCTAACAATGGCAAAGTGTCTCAAAGACTGCATTGCTGTCTTTCCAAACATGCCTGTTAAAACACACCAGCAGCTCTGGTTTCAATTAGTTTTAATGCTGCATCCAAAAGACAGCCAGTGGAGGAGTTCTACTATATGCCTTTAATTGATGGTTGGGCTACTATCCTATTTCATGGCAGAGTTCCTCCTTGAAACTTCATTAAAAGGCTTCTCATTAATGAATCCACCATGTGATTTGCTTGCAGAGCTGCACCCATTTTAAGTTAAACTATTTCATTTGTATTGCATGTGATGTGCCACAGGTAAATAACTGAATGCTGATGTGGAAATATAACTTCTCGTACTGTCTTTTCTGCATAATTTCCTGACACATCATGCTGTCATTTTAAACATGTTCTTAAGGCTCCCTTAAGAGAGAGGGAAATCAGCATTGAATATTAAAAATATTTTCAGTAGTTTTTCAGTAATTGCCAATTTGTCAAGTAGATTAGTTGGGCATTAAAAATATCCATGCAGAGGTTCCATTTGAATGGTGTTTAAATGTTAATTTGCTCATGCCAAACAACTATACACAGGATACATGCAAGGCTTAACTATTTACAGCTACTAACAAAAATAAAAAAAGGCCAATGTTAACATGTGTCTGTATCAGGAGGATATATTTATTAAAAACAGGAACTAGCCAAACCTAAACCTGCAGACAACACTATCCATCCATCCATCTTCATCCGCTTATCCAGAGTCGGGTCGCGGGGGCAGCCGCTTCAGCAGGGGACCCCAAACCTCCCTTTCCCGAGCCACATTGGAAAGCTCTGATTGGGGGATCCCGAGGTGTTCCCAGGCCAGTGTGGAGATATAATCTCTCCACCTAGTCCTGGGTCTTCCCCGAGGCCT
>JAODLL010003742.1:0-11561 GCA_026546735.1 Forbesichthys agassizii
GGACAGCAGAAAACCCAGCCAACAAGCTATGGCGGCACCTTGTGGGGGAACAGTACGATCAGCGCATAGCTTAGGTTATAAGTCACTGCCACCAGATGTCAAGATAAATGATGGATAATTGTATAGTGAATTCATGTCTAGTTTCTATCTATTATTTTACTTGTATTTCACATTTTTTCACACATTGTTGTTTTATCTTTATTGTTTCAATAGTTATATGTTTGGTTGTATGCAGAATTGTATTGGTTCTATAGCCTGCAGCACTTTGTAACTGGCTATGTTTTAAAAGGTCCAATAGAAATAATTTATTATATTATTATTATTATTAATAATTGTGTAGTAATATCAAGCCTGATATTTTGTGGTAAAATAGCCTACCTGTCAAAAGACTTGTGTTAATTATCTGGTCAGCATTAACATCGCACAGGGTTTGCGTGATGTCCCTAACAATGCTCTGGAACCAGCTGTCTTCAGGACTCTGTGTGCGTCCATTAGTGGCACAGTACTGTGTGAAGTTGACGCTCCCAGCAGCCCCCCCTTGCTCTTGTTGAAAGTTATAGACCACGGGGCCGAGCAGCACTGCCAGCACGGCCAGGGAGGCCAGATACACGGGCAGGACGAAGCTTCGCCGCATGGCATGCATCTTGCATGCTACTACGGCGAACCAGTGGCATAGAGCGGAGGAGACAAGCTGGACGCCGACAAGAACACCCACGATGCTCCGAACGCCTTCCGGAACGTTCTTCACCGACTCCCAGTCTCTCCCAGACAGCTTAACGTAGGAGCCAAGCACCGCGGCCGTCACCAGGATCCTGAGGAGGCTGGAGAGCATGTTCAGGACGTTCTCCGCCCGCCTCCTGTCATCCGACAGCCGCTTGAGTAAGTCAGAGCTGGCGCTCAACAAATCAGCATAGCTTTCCCACCAGTTGAGTGAAACGAGGACTGTCCCAGCAACAGCCAGGCCTGCGTAGAGCTTCACATCACTCCTACCATCCAACAGATGCACCGTGAGAAACAGAGCATAGCCCAGCAAGATGAAGAAAAAGGCCAAAGCTGGCAGAAGGATTTGCTTGATATTTTCCCTGTAACCCTTGACTACCATCTGCAGGAGCGAGGAGGATAAAGCAATACTGTTGAGCAGCATCACATTGGTCACGATGTCCAAGAACGGCATGGCCACTATGGCGAGAACAGCCGATCCAAGGGACACCAGAAACTCTATACCAAGAACCTGAGTGAAACAACCACATGCAGAGAAGGTTTGAAAAGAAGTCATATCATTAAGTTCCCATAAACTGGTCACATAATGGAACGTGACTGCATTACTAGGTGCCAGATTATGCTACTGACTTAAGAAAATAACTGGCAGTTCCTGAAACATTATCCCAGTAATTAAAAAACTATGGGTTCAAGCCAATGACAAAACTAGTCATAGCCGAACAGGTTGTGCCACCATACCCTCCTATAACACTTAGCCGCCATACTCATGGATGCCTGGTGATGGTTAATGTATGACTGGGTGGGATTACAGACTGGGACAAACATTCAAGTGTGTGTGCTTAATTAATTAAAATAGTTATACAGAATTTACTGTTTTATCACCACCCCCCCCCCACCCCCCCTTCTTAAAATTATATAAACGTGTACTGTATCTGAGATAGTAACCAGAACTCTCCAACATTATTGATTGAAATATAACGTATAATATTAAAAAAATGTTTTTGAACAATTAGTCCTAACATACATTATTAACAAATAAGCAAATGAATGAATGCAATACCTTATGAATTACTTGTCTAACAAATGATCAATCATTCATACAATTAATCAATTAGTCAATTAACTACAGCGCTGGTGGTGGCCTTACCAGAGCCAATGTTCCTTTCTGGGGCAGCTTGGAGGTCTTGAAGAAGGCTTTCCAGATGCTCTTGAGCAGCAGCAGGACACTGGGGCAGACCAGGACACAGCCCACACTCAGCAGCACCACGGGCTTCTGGTCCACCGGCACCGTGTGTTGGGTGCTGTTGCTGGACAGGGTGACCAGCAGCAAGAACGACGTCTGGGGACGAGAGTGCAGCCCAGAGCTTTACCGAGAGGGAATGCATGAATAAAATACAGAGCTAAAGAAAACCAGCAAAAGGAACATAAGAAATATAAAATGTTTAAGGCAACCTAATAATCAATAAGACGGTAAAAGAAGGGCATTCCCCTAAACCCTTCGCGCTGCTGTCAGAATGCGTATATTAGGATATATTGTATGTTTGAAGCTACTTCTTGGACAGGTCTCTCCTGAAAAATATATTTTAATCTCAGTGAGATTAGTTAAATAAAGGTTAAATCAAATAAAATAAAATAAAATAAAATAAAATGCAAATACATGAATTGGTAAAAGTTATTAAAAATAACAATTCCCTTATCCTTTCTTGTGTCAGATTATTAGGATACAAAACGGACATGTAACAACATTTTCTCTAGTAGCGTAGCAGAGATCATTTAAAAAAAGTTAAATGCCATTTTGAATTGATTATAAAAATATAAAAACGTTTTATGTTGCAAAGATAGTTGCTTAAAATGTTAACTAATGATACTTTCACCATGTTTTATTTTTTAAGTGTAATAGTTCATTCTGTTGAATTCAAATATTTCAAGGCCCTGTATCTAACGAATGTTGTTCACCAGTCAGCCATAAGGAACTAAATACATTACCTTACTGCACACAGCCAAGCCAAACACCAGAACAGTGATAATGCACAAGGAGACAAACTTCAGCAACTTGATCAGCTTCCATGGCGTCAGCTCATCATAGATTGCTGGCTCCTCTTTACTCCGATCCCACGGTCTCCTGCCAGCGCCGCTGCAGTTAAAACGTGTTTTACAACAAGGTCATTCAGCAGAAGCTTTTATCCACAGAGACACGAGTACAATTAGGGGGATCTTGCTAAATGGTTAGGGATGGCGTGACCCAAACCTATGACTGTCCGGCTCTATGGCATCAGCCATAGCAACACGTGTGTCCATGAAATTAAGCATTATATATTAATTTCACATTAAACAATTGTATTGATAAATTAATACGTAATTTATTTCATATTAAAATGTAAAATCTGAGATTAAATTACATATTTCATTTTAATATGTTTTGAAAAGCGAGAAAGAAAAAAATAACTTACCTTTTAGAAAATGCGTCTTCCTTCATTTTCAGTGTGTGCGCAGCTGTGTTTCTAGCGCACTACACCAATCCAATTCCAGTTGCAAGGATGATATATCCACACCTAAAGGCGTAAGCGCGTCTTCTGTGGGTGTGCATGTGTCACACCTGTGTGGCATTTACAGTATACCAAGGAGGAAACACAATTCCCCTACTGTCTACTATCTGGAACTACAAGCCCTTACATAAGTGTCTAATGTAAGACCTGGAAGTGGTATGGTAAAATGTGTGGGTGAGTCACTCATTTACATTACAAATATTCAATATTCAATTAATAATATATGTACAAATAAATGTACTGCTCCTTTTATTTAATATTTTTTACCATTTCATTGTCATTTTTATTTGAAATGTCTTCATAAAGAATGGGCATGTAATCTCTTTATTGTAAAGCACTTTGAGCTTCAACTGCCTTATGCAATGTGCTATATGAATAAAGTGTATTATTATAATGTATTTTTTCTTTTTTATATTTCACCACTTAATAATACATTACATACAGTGCATGACTATGAAAGCAGAGAATGCCGTTTCGCTCTGTTTGGGGCCTGGACACGTGTCGCTCGGAGGTGGAGTTCCCAAATCCAGTGTCTTGGATCACAGCACAGATGTAAAGCAGAATGAGGAACCAGTGAAGGCCTCAAGGATTCCACTTAAAGGTGTCAGTCACACATCTCAAGTCTCATATCACAAATACAATTACGATATCTAAGAATGCAATCAGAGCAGCTTTACATCAGCGAAGCAAAATATCAAGATCCCCTAGGAGATAGGATTATTAACATTTTGACAGTGGTTTCAATTTTAATCTAGTTAAATGTTCTTATGCTTTCAACTGCACAGCAAAATCTCAAGTGTTGAAAATACGGTGTTAATGTTGAAGTGTTAGATGCAGTGTTGATTTAACGTAACACAGAGGGTGTTAGCCATCTCAGTGACAGTGTTAATGCTGGGTGTTAATGCTGGGTGTTAATGCTGGGTGTTAATTCTAGGTGTTAATGCTGGGTGTTAATGCTGGGTGTTAATGCTGGGTGTTAATTCTAGGTGTTAATGCTGGGTGTTAATTCTGGGTGTTAATGCTGGGTGTTAATGCTGGGTGTTAATGCTGGGTGTTAATTCTTGGTGTTAATGCTGGGTGATAATGCTGGGTGTTAATGCTGGGTGTTAATGCTGGGTGTTAATTCTTGGTGTTAATGCTGGGTGTTAATGCTGGGTGTTAATTATTGGTGTTAATTCTTGGTGGTAATGCTGGGTGTTAATGCTGGGTGTTAATGTAATATTGACACAGACACTAACCACACCTGCATTTTCAGCCACCTGCTCGCATGCCTGCCTCCACTTGGAAAATGCATTTTTGCCTGCCTTCCCTTGGTTTACATTTTGCTGACTGCTTGTGGGTTGCCTTTTGTTTTTGTGTATTAGCTTTTTGAAAACTTCCATCCATTGTGTTTGAAGTATGTATACACAATAGTTTTTCTTCATATGACAGCAGTAACAGGAGACATACAGTAATTGTTTAGTTGGTCTTCCAACAGATATTATTTTTTTAAACACACCATCAACACCTTTAACCAAGCAGCTTGAGTCTGCGGTCATGTATACACAAAGGTAAACTGACCAGGAGATGGGACCATGAATGTGGGCAGTGCAGAAGTTAACACACACAAAACTCAGTTTCCTGGTTTGTAGTCTGTATGAGTGGTTGTTGCTCATGCATAACATGAGTTTTCACGAGAGCAGTTGTTTTGTGACAGTAAAATGTGTAGGAGCATTTTGTAGTTAGCATTAGATACACTGTGCAAAACCAGCTGAATAGACAAATGTATGTGGTTATCAAAGTATCCTCCATTTCATCCTGCCTCACTCAGTAAACTACAGCCAACTGAAGACCTGTGGCATCAACCACACACCTTCTTTTCTTGCAACTGCAAATTCAGCTGTCCAAGTTACCTGTGTTGAACTGTAGCCAAAGTGAAGATGCGATATTGCTTCACCATAGGAAGCAAATGTTTTAGTCCCAACTTTGCTCGCATAGAATCGAAGTGAATAGGAGGCGAATATTGTGTGACCATACCCTAAAATATGACCCACATGTCCACGTCTCACTGGTCTGTGCTGTGACGTGTTTGCGTTTGCCTTTTGGTTTGGTTCTTGTCTCTTCACCTCTGTTCTTGTCAGTGTTGATGCCCGTGTTTCACTCCCTGGTGTTCTGTCATGTCACCTGTGTGGTCCACCCAGGTGTTTCCCATTGTAATCAGCCCTTGTATATTTTCCTTTGTTCAGTGCAGGTTCCTCAAGCCTGTTTGTATTCTTACCTGCCTGCCCGTCTGTCTGAGTGTTTATGGAATCTGCTGCCTGTTTGCCAATTGCCTGATCATTGCATTTTAATTTATTTTGTGAACAAATGTATGTGAAAGTAATTGTATTTTGGCTTGTAAATAAAATGATTATAGGATACATTTAATTTAATTTATTACATTTAAACATTTAAGTAATTTTATTTATTGAATTGTTAAATGTGCCATGGTGTATTAAACAGTAATGTTTTGGGTTTACATTAATTTAGCTTCAATAAATAATAATTAAAATGTGAACACCATATAAGTGTTAATTTTTAACACCGGAATATTGTTAAAATGCAACACCTAAAGGTGTTCCTGCACTGTACACAACTCTGCACTGGTGTTTCTCGTGTCTGTAATAGTGTTCATATTTTACTCTAAAAGTGTTATGTCAGTAACACCGTATAGGTGTTGAGAAAGCTAACACTTTCTAAAGTGTTAATTTAACACTTTGGTGGTGGTTCCCATATAAACACCTGAAAAGTGTTGAAATGTAAACTGTTGGTGTTATTTTTCGCATTGAAATTTTGCTGTGTGATTATGTAGGTCCATAGCTCAGTTAATTGCTTGGCAGAAGGGCTGGAACACAATAATATTGTATTCAAATGTTGTAAAGGTACAACCTGTAAATGATTGACTAAAGTAAAGTATAATTCATAGCAGTTATAGATCTTGGATATGACATTTTGAGAAAAACATCATCTTAAATATTCTGTACTCTCAACCCGTATAACAACTGTCAAGGAAACCAGTTAGTCATTGACTTCAAACAGAATTACATGTCTTTCCTTGTGGCCTAGATCAGGTTTCAGGCAAACAAAGCAAAATGTTAACCATGGACCATGATCTAATGCCAGTGCTTTGGCAAATACAGTTATAACCTAACATAACATATCATAACTGTACTTAGTTTAGTCCTACTGTATAGAAAACAGAAATTACACATATGGTTATTCTTAAAAGGTTCTGTAATTATCTCTATATCAAATTATTTTCACATATTTTCTTTCACTTTTATTTTCTTAAAATAGTTTTGATACATTCCAGTAAGAAAAATGTCCTTACTCCTTAACAGTACTTGTTATTGTAAGATAAGTTGCTTTAGATAAAAGCACCTGCTAAAATAATCAATTGAAGGGAAAGGTGTTTTGTTTTGTAGAGTTAAAAAAAAAAATTTCTCCAGAATGACAGATGTCACATTTAACTTGACTTCACCTGCTTCTAAACATTTACTGTAAATGAGACAGACAACCCATTTTTCACTTCAGAAACAACTCAAAACCACCCAACTTAATTTAATACTTATAGGGAAGAGTTTACATGGTGTTGGCACTTCTTCCAAAGAAGCCATAATCTGACCAGCATTAACACAATAGCAATTACTTGAAACGTAGTTCGTGGGTGAGTCAAAAAGAATGTAATATATTGAAATTGAATGGTCAAACACGTCAACAAAATACAGCAGCCTACTTCAAAAATAACCTATATAGACATGATATTGTACACGTAAATTTGGCAACAACACACCGTCCAGATCTACAAAATATTTTAACACATGGATATTTCGCCTATAGTCTACTGATTTGCGACAAGCCAGTTAGCGTACCGTTGTCATTTGGAGGCTATCGCAGAACTTGACCTGAAACACCAAATGGGTATACGGTCAAACCATTCAGTATAACTTAATCTGAGTTTTAAGACGCTGTTATATATATAATTATATATCCATAATCACACTGTTAAGTAGCCTGTGACTTAGATAGGTGGCAGACAATAAAACATGTCTTAATTGCAGACGTCAGAACACCGAAAGAAGGCCTACGGCGTTCGTGTCGGTGCCATGGTGCTGAGTCATTGCCAGAAGAGAAAAAATAGGTAATATCGAAAGTAAAATCATATTCAATGACAATCTTTCGATAAACATTAAGCGTTTTACTGTAGCCCATAATATGCTACACTTGTTATTACCAAGAAATAGCCCACTAATATCTAAATATACAATTTAAATAGCCCTGTGTCCACAGTTTAGCGCTGGCAGGGCGCTTTATCCAGCGCTTCATTAAAAGGCACTGCGCACTGGTTTTGTTTAAAATATATTGAATGACAACATTAACCACCGCTACGCCAGCTAAAACAAGCTTCTGTATGGTGATAAAAGCACTAGAAACATTCAATGTGAACAATATATGCTCGTACACATTCGATTTTATTTCCCTGTTGTGATAGTGAGATGTCAACACATCAGACAGACAGGCTACGGTCAAAATGAGCTTCTCCCTTCGTCTCCCTCAATTTGACTTCGTAATGGTTTTTCTTGGTTATCACGGTGATGATGAGTCCTGCCCCATCTGATTAGTTTGCTAGAAAAAAGCTGCAGTGATGACACCAGCGCCTTACTGAAAAGTTAAGCTATTTTCAACTATAAGCGCTCAGATCTGCCGCACATAAAAGGCTCAGAAAAAATGCCTTTTCTCTCGACTGCTGCATGCAGTCACACACGCTCTATCCTATGGAAGGCCATCCAGGCCAAACACACACGAAATTAACGTGTGTATTTCACGTGTTGTCTAGCGCATACAACGTGCATTCAACGTGCATTCAACGTTGTTTACGTGTTGTTTGCGTGTTAAATGTAGACACGCAAACACGTAGACAACATGTTGAATGCACGTTGAATCCAACTCCACATCTTTTGGGGACCCATACATTGCAACACGTGAAACGTTAGGGATGTTCAAGCCCATCCCAAGTGCTGTTGTTGCAAAAACAACTCTGCAACTCCACTCCCCATTAAATGATGTCAGCACTCGATGTTTGTACTGTGGAAGTGTCTTACTGTGAAACATTCCTATCAGAAGGTTCTCAGCCTTATGATCTGGTCTCGGTCAACCCAAGCATCTTCACCAAGTTCTGCTTTTAGATAGCAGAACACTTTTCCAACTAACTTTAATGATCTGCAATGAATAATTATGGGAGACATTGATAGCCCCTTGTCTTTAACCTCCTTCACTACCCAATCCCTACAGTTGATGTTATGGGCAGGAAGTTCAGATGCTAATCGGACAACAGTCGCAATGATCCCTCGCCTTTCTAGACTGATTCTCGCGAAATTAAATTAAAGCTCGCGAGATCGGGATGGTCTCGCGAGGCTAATGCTCCATTGGGAAATGTTGTTTTCTGCTACTTAGCGTAGACTTCTGGTACATTTTGAAAATATTGGACAGCGTCACAACTAATTTGATCGCCTTATCTAGCTCTACAATTTATAAATGCACTTGACTTCAACATCATCTTACTAGCCCACACCTTGCTGTTTTGGATAATTGAAATCTGAACACATTAGACATAATGGCAATTTAACATTATATACATTTTCCAAACAGGAGCATTAGTAGCACGTGGAAGAAACCTACACCATGGTCACACACTGCTGTGGGACCAGCATATATCCCCTTGTCCCCCCCCCCCCCAAAATCAAATGCCAAATACACCTTTGCCCCCCACGTCTAAAAAACAGCTACACTGATGACCTAAAACAAGGTAGAAGTAAATAAAGTATATTTAGTGTCTATTAGAAGTACGTAATGAATAATCAAAACAAACTACAAAAATAGACAAAAGACAGCAGTTCTTTCAATTCCAGCTTTAATAACAACCATTTTGCACATTACCGGTCCAAAACAATGTCCATACATACATATAGGTTATGTGCCATTACAACTTGACATTGTAGCGGAATGTCTGTCATTACAAAGAAATATATTTATCTCGTCACTAAGCAAACGTTTATTGGAGATAACAAGCACTGCTGTAAAAAGTCCCATCATATGCCAATGCATCCCGTCAACAACTGACAAATTCAATACTTTGCATTGGTTCAGGAAAGCGTCATGATTTTTAGATATTGATGACTATGTGCCAAGTCAAAATATATAAATGTGCAGGTGGATGACTTGATGTTCAGACTCATTACACTACCATTAATACACAGTAAGAGTTTGTCAAGAGTTGAAACAATAATAACATTTCAGTTATAGATTATACCATTACTGTTGCGATTGCCTGAAATGAATGGATTATTCATTATAGTAGACGTTATGAATGGGGGAAGGGGAACCCAAGCACTGATAATATTCATATATTTATTATTAAATGCTTTCAATATGGGCAAATGTGTTTGTTTGTTTGTTAGCTGCACTGTATTGTATATTGTAAATAAGGTCACAATCTCTTCTTCCATTTAACATGCATTCAAATGAAATGGCAAAACAAAATTAGAGCACAAAACACACAAACCCCTAAAAATAACATGGAATTGTAATCTCCCATTGCTTTCAATGGATTTAGTAAATAACTAGAATGTTCTTAAACGCTAAAACAAGGAGACAAAGTAATGGCGGTAGGAGGTGCCTGCCACACCAGAACATCCACCGGAGCTCTTCGCGGCCAGGCTCTCTGCCTACTTGGCTGCCGCCAACGGCGCCGACATCTGAGGTGCGTTCAAATCCGGCAAACTGAGGCGAACAGTTTGTCTCTGTGCGTGTGTTCACGGACCCGTGTGTGTGCACAGTGTATGCATGTATATACACACACAGAGACAGAGATGTGTGTGTGTGTGTGCGCATGTGGTCTCAATGCAAAGCGGCAATAAAAGAGAAAACCTGCATGAATGTGTTCCCCAACGTTCACCTGCGTCTGAACGCACCTCCCCCCCCCCCCCCAGGTCCCCGTTACTCGTACTCGGCGATCAGCACCATCATGGCCACGCCCAGCAGCAACGCCAGGATCTCCAGCAGCGACTGGCCGAAGCTGGAACGCCCCGCCAGCAGCTCGGGTAGCACGGTCACCGTGGCGATGTACACAAAGCCGCCGGCGGTGAACGGCAGGATCCAGGCGGTCGCCGCGGCGCCCACGCCTTCTGCCAGCAGAGAGCAGGCGGTGCCCGCCAGGGCGCCAACCGCTGTCAGGAGCTGCAGACACATGGCCTGGGGGGGAGGGAAGGGGGGGTTAAAGATGGGGATTGCCACAATCCAGTCTTTTCTGTCCCGATACGGTCCCGGCACTTTGGTATCGGACGATACAGAGTACCAATTCAATCCCAGTGTTAAATGTTAAAGGTTTAAGTTACGTTGCAAAGTAAATGACAGCCAATCTCTATTTTAGGATTTACATGCATTTTAGAAACCTGCTGCTGATAGTGTGGCCTAGGTAGTAGACCTAAGTGTGTAAATTAATTTAATTGGATCAGCCCCACGGATCGGTTACAACTGTCCAATTGTCACAGATAACGATCCAGCTATTTAAGTCAGTATCGGACCGATTTATGATCTCAGTATCATATCGGTAGGTAAAGTCCCTAGCTAAAGGTGCAGTCAGGGACTCTGCTGTTGTCTGAAATGTGACCACCTTGCCATTTGGTTTGGGGGGTCTGGGGTGGTTAAAGCTGCAGTCAAACAGGTGAGGTCATAAAAAGGAAAAAGGTCTGTTGTCTGGTTGTCAAATGTAAAATTCCTTGACTTTGCCCTGATTTAAAATCTGAATTTCCATTACCAGTTTTGCATGTAAAAACAGGCCGCTAGAGCTTTCTGTGTGAGAGGGAGAACAAGCATGGCAACAATAAACAAACTGAAAATGAATGTTAGGATTTTTCGCAGAGGTACTACTCATGTAAACAATCAGACCAATAATGTAAAGGTTTGTTGAGATGTCTCAATGTAATACCACATTAAGTAATAAAAGGTACAAATAACAAAAATGTTAAACATGCTACAAAATTCTCAGATTTTCCATGATTCGAACTATCTAATCCAAACGATCAAACCCGATGTCTGAAATAGACTTTCATGATATTCTAGAAAATCTGTGACCAGTGGGAACCCTGTCCAATTACAGTTTGGTAAAAATGTCTGTTAAAAGATTTACGGTACAGATTCTCGGCAGTAAGTCGGACTCGTTTCAGGTGGGGTTGGTCTCCGCCAGGGCTGCGCTTTGTCACCAATCCTGTTTGTGAT
>JAODLL010003743.1:0-11560 GCA_026546735.1 Forbesichthys agassizii
TTAGCTAGCTAGCATCCACGTAATTGTCAATTTGACCAAATCATTACAGACTGGAAAATTGACCCAATAATATGGACAGCTATAATTTTACGGCTATATCGAAGTTATCTGGGGATTTATAACACTTTATAAACATGTAAAACTTACGTTTGTATGGCGCAGTGTTCAGAGCTGAAAATCCCACTGCTGACCTATTCAAAACTCCCCTTCCGCTGCTAGCCCAAAAAGTTGCAGTTGAGTGCACGAAGTGTGCATCGTTCCACATTCAATTTTTGGACCGTTTTAAGTAGTACTTTGATTGCATTAGTTATGGTGCACCCAGCTGTGAGACAGGATGAGTGGCGTCAAAGAATAACAGACACTTCCCTGAATCATGAATGGGGTTTGATCTTTTAGGCTACCAATAAAGATAAATAACACCGGTCCCAAGCAGACAGCTGCATTCACACCACCCACCTCCTGGGGTCTCTCCCGCCCCACCTTTTGACTTGTCAAAGACCGCTACAGATCACGATCATAAACCATCCATTTTAACCGCTGCACATTTTCGCATAAAATGATATGCGACTCGACCATATTAACTCGAAAAAGAAAAAATGTTTTTAGTTAACAATTTTTAATTCACATTTTTATAAATTACTTTTTATCTTTTACAATATCACTAAAATTAAAAACTGCATTTTAACCTACGCATTATTACACATAAATTATATGTGACTCAGACTTATTAAAGCGAAAAAAAAAATTGAATAATTTTATCCAAAATATACATTTTCATATAATTTGATAATAATTAATATCTTTTTTGATACTAATTAATAGCTGTCAGATTCGATAGATGAAATAAACCGCAGTTATATACTCTCTCCCGTCAACGGGACCCACCATGCAGGACTGGGGAATCACTGAGGCGACGACGGGAGGGACGTGGTCCCCTTCATGTTGGCGGGAGAGTGTGTCTGCCGCGTTGTTCTTGGATGTGGGCCGGTAGGTGAGGGTGAACCGGAACCGGGCGAAGAAGTCCATCCATCGAGCCTGGCAAGGGTTCAGGCGCCTGACTGCACGGATGTACTTCAGGTTCCGGTGGTCCGTAAGCACGGTGAACGGCTCACGGGCGCCCTCCAGCCAGTGTCTCCACTCCTCCAGGGCCAACTTTACCACCAGTAGCTCTCGGTCCCCTACGTCGTAGTTCCTCTCCGCAGCCGACAGCTTCCGTGAGAAGAAGGCACATGGGTGTAGCTGTGGCAGGCTGCCACGGCACAGGGAGAGGACCGCCCCCACCCCGACCTCGGAGGCGTCGACCTCTACCACGTAGGGCTTCAGGGGGTCCGGGTAGACAAGGAGAGGAGCGGTGGTGAATCGTCCCTTGAGGTCCCTGAATGCTCCTTCAGCCTCCGAGGTCCAGCGGAGGTGTTGCGGCTTACCTTGCAGCAACAACATGAGGGGCGCTGCCACGGTGCTGTAGTTCTTGATGAACTGGCGGTAAAAGTTGGCAAAGCCCAGGAACCGCTGCAGCTCCTTGATGTTCTTGGGGACCGGCCATGACCTGATGGCCTTCACCTTCAGCTCCTCCATGCTGCCCCCCTCCGGAGTGATGCCAGGAAGGAGACGGCGGCTTGGTGTAACAGTCTCTTCTCCCCCTTGACGAAGAGCCTGTGCTGCCGCAGACGCAGGGGCACAGCACACACCTAGACCACGTGCTCCGAGACCGTTGGGGAGTAGATCAACATGTCATCGATGTATACCACCACGTACCTCCCCAACATTTCTCGAACACCTCCTCCATATAAGACTGGAAGACGGCCGGGGCGTTGGCCAGTCCAAAGGGCATCACCAAATATTCGTAGTGGCCTGACGTGGTGTTGAAGGTTCGAGGACGCTGGAGAGGTGGAGTGGCAAATCAATCCCTGCTCCAGCGCCTCGGCTATGTAGTCCTCCATCGCCTTCGTCTCCGCCACCAAGAGCGGGTAGATCTTGTTTCGCACCGGCCTCCAGTTCAATAGCACAGTCCCAGGAGCGATGAGGAGGGAGACACTTCACTCTGTCCACGTCGAAGACGTCAGTCTAGTCCCGGTACTCGGCGGGGATGTTGGGCTGGAGGGCGCTCTGCGGGCTCTCCTCGGAGGTGGTCCCACACTGCAGCTGGAGGCAGGTCTTCCAGCATGCCTTTGACTATCCCTGGATCTCCCTTCTTTTCCATGATATCTGTGTATATCTGGCGTGCTGTTGTAGCCAAGGGAGACCCAGGATGATCGGGTGGAGGGACGATGACAGCACCAGGAGCTCCAGTCTCTCCCGGTGGCAACCGTTCATGGTCAGGGAGAGCGACCTGGTGGCATGGGTAATGACCCCATTACCCACGGGCCGACCGTCTAACGCTCTGATGGAAATCGGGGACCTCAACCTGCGTGTTGGTAACTGCAATGTAGACACCAGCGCCTGGTCGATGAAGCTCCCCGCGGCACCGGAATCTATCAGGGCTGATTCGATTAAAATCGCGCAGTTCTCACCCCCTTGGCAGCACGTGGCTTGGTGTGCGGACAGTCCTTGCGGAGATGCCCCCCCTTGCCACAGTACATGCACAGGCACCGATGACTCCGGCGGTCACGCTCCTCCGCGGAGAGCCTCACGCCTCCCAGCTCCATTGGTTCCGGCTCTGTGCTCGAACCGTGGGGAAGAAGCGGGGTGCGTCGACCTAGTCGGTCCCGCTCGCGGAGCTGCCCGTCTATGGCGATAGCTCTGGCGATAAACGCATCCAGCGGCAGATCCCCCAGAACGCAGGCCAGCTCCATCCGTACCTCCGCTCGCAACCCTTGTCTGAAGGCGGTACGGACAACAGGATCGTTCCAGCCGCTGGATGCCGCCAGCGTTCGGAACGACAAGGCATACTCCGCGGCGGAGCTTCTTCCCTGCTGGAGCCGAAGGAGCTGCTCCCTCCCCGGCTTCTCTCCCTCCCTCTGGATGGTCGAACACCGACCGAAACCGGGCTGAGAAGCTTAGGTACGACCACATGGCAGCGTCCTGGCTGTCCCACACCGCAGTCACCCAGGAGAGTGCGCGCCCAGTGAGGAAAGAGGTCAGTAAGGAGATCTTCTCCCTGTCCGTTAGCTCCCCTGTACCCAGGTACAGCCCGAACTGGAGAAGAAACTCCTTACACCGCTCCGGATTGCCGTCGTATTTTTACGGAGCGGCCCTCTGACTTCACTTACCGGGACGCGACGGGTCTCCGGTCCATCAGCCGACGCCCCCGCTTCCGAGGTGCCTGGAGCGCCGTTGGCTGGTAGGGGAGTGCGTACGACCATGAGATGTTGGACGGCCTCAATCAGCCGTAACAAACTCACCTCTATGGACCGGTATCCCGTCTCCAACACCGACAGCCGTTCCTTTTCACCATCGCCGCTCCTTGCTGGGTCCATCCTAAACCACACGAGGAAAACACAGGATATAAGTCAACAAACAAAGCAAGGAACAGTGATTTGAGTGAACGAGGTATGGCGGTAGAATGGTGTAGAATGAAGGTGTAGAATGAGTATCGGTTTAATAATAACTAATATAAACATAGACAGTTTTATGGAACACAAATTAGCCTTAACTTGTAACAAACAATAACCTGCAATGGGGCAAACAAATGGACAGCATAAAAAGACGGGAGTGATTCAGGAACAAGGGACAGGTGTGTGAGGCCCTGATTGCCACCTGTCGCAGATCGGCTATCAGTACTCCGGGGACGGCGCGCGAGCGTGCCACACCGAAGGGCACAGCCCCACCGCGGGACGCTGCCGTGACAACAACATAGTTCAAACCATTGTCGTACTAACATAGTTAGGCACTTTTGGGAAACAGTCGTACTTCGGCTGTTCATTAATTCAACAGTATGCCTAGTACGATGTAAGTTAAATGCTAGCCTCAACCACACACATTTGTTAATCGTTGCTAAAAATTTACCAAATTATTCATACAAGAGACGATAAATGTACTGTACAGTGCAACAACCTACTAATCTATAATGTTTCTTTGCGCCACCTGGTGAATGAGTTCAGCATTGTTGGACATTTTAGAGTTTGCCTCAAACTGTGTTAAGTCACGAAGAGAGTACCTGCAGAATTTTCTACCGCAACGCAATGGAAATATTGGCCATTTTAAAATGGCATATCTGTAGATGTTTAATCCACCGCAATCCGTTTGAGCCAGTCAGCCAGTGATTGATCAGTGCCCTCTGAGATGTTAACTGGATCTTTCTCCTTCAACCATGAGATAAAAGCCTTAACAACTCCCTCGTCTGTATGTGTGTGTGTGTGCGCGTTTCAATATTTTATTTCTTACTGTTTGACCTTGGAAGTTTCTTGTGGGCATTGGGGCTGTGATGTCTCAATGATTCCTCTTTCAAGTGCCAAAATGTGTGTTTTATGTGCTATTGATGTTAGTGTTGGTGTTTATACATACACTGAATAAATGCCGACTGGAGTAGCGAATTTGCATGAAAAGTTTTATATATGACTGGATTCAATAGTATTTTGTATAATCACCCTATGCATTTTTGAGGTGGCTTAGTGGTGGCCATAGAGATACTATAGTACAGTGCTGTATCCCCACTTCAAAGAGCATTTTGTTCACATGCAGCCTCACAAAAACACCAGGGCCGTCACTGGCTTCCAGTTGCAAAGCTGGGTCCTCTTTTCCCTTCTTACTGTATGCCTTTTGCTCTCTATTCTCTTGTTTAAAGCCCTTTTCTCTAAGTGTTTGCTTCAGAGATTTACACCTGGCATTGATGCAGTCCAAAACTGGCAATCAACTGGGGAAGAGCAAAACATTGTCGGCGATTCCGGTTTGAGCCATCATGCAGCTTTTGGATATGCATCAGAGAAGATCCCTCATATCTGGATGACTGGACCAGCACTCTTGTGTCACTGGGATCCCCCAGGAGGAAAGTCAGTTAGGGTCACAACAGGGGGTCCCATTGAAAAGGAAAATACATTTAATAGTGAGTCAATAGACAGGAGAATTCTAAAAGATGCATTCATTTGAACTCTGTAGAAGTGTCCACTGTACTTTGGTATATGTGACCATTGAGGACAGGTTTCTCCAATCTGGATAATAAAATATCTCCGTACAGCAACAATGGAAACAACACAAAAAGGCTATAAGCCCTCTGCTATACTCAGGGTGGAGGATGTGACATAGCCCTCTAACAATTTAGTTAACTAAGCTACTTATATTTCTACACTGAACATGGTTAAGATACAGCAATTCTACCACTTAGTTGAATTGCTGTATTAAACTAAGAAAAGTAGTTACACATTGTTAGTTAGTTACACAAACTACATTGATGGTACATCATGAAATATGGATGGCACAGAATGGATTGAAAAATAAAGGTTTTGTCATTCTCTTAGACTGTCCAATCAGCGGTAAGCTTAAGTGTTTACCGAGATGACAACATCAGGGTATGTCATGCCTTTCAGTTTCCATTAGTGCTGTGTCATACTAATTGGGTGAGATAAAAGGTAGGTAGTCCAATTGTATGTAGGCAGTTTGACTGAAATGTATTAGCACTGCTTTATGACAAAGCTTTTAGAATTGAGGGTTTCAAATTGGAGCTTGCAAGACTAAGATGGTTCACAAGGCCATAAACACACCTGTAGTAGTGCAAGCACCACACCGGTTCAACAACATAGGGGAGGGGAAAACAAATCTCAGTCAAACGGAAGTTTGGCTTTGCCGCAGGAATCAGTCTGGAGAACTTGACATCATTGAGCTTGACAGGACAGTTATTGTCCTGACAATGTGTCCTTTTATATGTTATTATTTTATTAATATATGTACTAATCTACAGTCTGAGTCCAAAGCTTCTAATATCTCTCAGTGATGTGTCATTCCAGCCCTTTATTGGGAGAAAGATGATGTAACGAAGCTCTATTTGACTAGCAAGAGCTGTGATTGGCAAAATTTGTCATGTGACCCCTTAAACTATTTGGTTGAATTCTGGGAAGAAGGGAAGTGACGTTTTCAGACGCATAGTAGTCTTTTGCAGACTGTATGTATGGCTGTAAGATGACAAGGTCCTCTAAGAGCAACAGCCCAAAATCCCCCCACATCTAGGGGATGTTTTTAAAATGGACGATCAGAAAGAGTTTCTTGAAATGGAATATCATTTAAATGAAAAGTTTCAATCGATCCGAGGCCCGCTGTCTCAACTAACTCATCACAGGTAAGGCGAAGTCTGTTTTTTGTAATTATTATTATAATAACCGTGTTGCGATCTTTATAAGATGGTTTTGCCAGTCGTGATGCTATTTGAAATCAGAGACCACGAGTAGAACGATGTGAGAGTGCTCTTTCCAATGGTGTGTGATTTTATATTGCCTGATATAAAAAAGAAATTAGCTTTTCATGTGCGTGACAACGTGCACAATTGATATTCACACACGCAAAAATGCGATATGGGTTTTAATCAGGTTGCCTTTGAGAAAGTTTAATTTGGGCACTGCTTGTTAGATCATATTGATAGCCGAGATTCTTGGCAGACGTGTATAATAATGGCAACCAACCACACATGTATTTGAACAATTAATCTTAACTCGACAAGTTGTGGGGGGGTTTTAATTACGGCTACAGATTAAGTCATCATAGCTTCAATGGCTGTGCAGAATATCCTACTGACTTTCTTGTCTCCGCATTAATCAATTTGGCATTCACAAAACAACTGCTAGTAGCCTATCCTGCGAACAATGCAATCAGGAAGTAATCAAGTTAAACTGTTTATGGGATATTCTTCTTTCAATTGGGTTATGGAACGATTTATAGCGCTGCGCCAAGCCAAAATTGTGGTTGAAGCGCAAATCTGCCCTGCAATGAGGTGCAACTCATCTCACCTGCACCTCGATGCAGTGATGTCTGTTTTCAGACTTCTTCACTAACCTGACATGCCAGAGGAATTGCTGTTACAAGTCCATCTGGGGACCTGGACATTGAAACTGTTTGTGAATGGCTGTACTTTCAAAAAATACTTGGCAGTTGATTGGAAGAACCATCTGGTCGTTTTTGCTGTCGGAACCATGGTTGGCACACCTAAACCACACCCGTATAGCTATAAACACGACACTGATGGAAAAACCACGCCCTTATAGCTTTAAACACGTTGATTGGAAACTTCAATTGCTACTCGGACACATTCAAAATGATTCAAGAGGCTTTCCAGACTGATTCTCATGGCGAAATTAAGGCTAGGTGTATGTGGCAGGCAAGAGAACGTCGCTTGCCACATCAGTTTTTATGGTTATGTTGCTTGACACACTTGATGAACAGTTGCTAGATTGTTCACATTGCTTACATTAAGTTTCTTTGAAATGGTCGGATTGATGTAGCGAGTAGCGACTGTAATATAGCTAAATGTAACGGAGTAAAAGTATGTTGCATTCAAACTACTCTTAAAAAGTACAGTTCCTTCAAAAGGTCACTCAAGTAAATGTAATGGAGTAGGCAAAGTGTAGCGAGCTACTACCCACCTCTGAGTACCTGACACAAAAACTTTATATTATTATTATAGTAATTTTCTGGATGTTAAAATAGCTGGGGTCAAATTGACAGCTGGGTAAATGTAACAATATTTACAATAAATTGAGTAGCTTTGGCACAGTACATGCAACCCTTAAAGGTATGGTCAGTCATTCTTGCTAACTTCAAGCTCAAATCAAAACAAAAACGCTCTGCGGTCCTCCACGGGCGACGCATTACACATCGAAATGCATTGTCAAGCAAAGCGTAGTGCTACGGCTTTGTTGTTCGCCACTGTTTATGTTCCAATTTATGGAGCCAGGGCTGTGTAGAAGTATCAGATAAGTTTTTTAACAAGCACAGAGAACAGTAAGATAGTTAAACATTATATATAATAAAGGATAATAGAAATATTTGTTGAATTTGATAATTGCAATAGCTGACTGCAATAGCTGCAAAAGCTGACCTTTACATTTAATTTACACATATTTTCACTTCATACATGTTATACTTAGCTAATTGCAAGATACTTTAGGCAATAATTAAAACTGCCACACACTAGAGAGACATTCTATGGCAATAGTATTAAGCAGGCATTGACTCTGAAATAAAAAATTTAAAAAAGCTATTTATACATAAGATGAATAAATAGCCCCAGCCATTCGCTGTCTGTGTTACAACACTCTGTGGTGCAGAATTCAAAAGAAACCAGAAAATTCTCCAAAACAACTGCTAGCCATTTATAATCTGTAGTTCCTCTAAACACAGTGTATTCTTTCACCTGTTTTATGTTGGGGATGAAATCTCTAATTTAGCGTAAAACGCATACATGTCAAATAGGTGTTAACAATGCATACATTGTTTTTGAATTGACTCAATAAAAAACAAATTAAATATACTCTTACAAATGTTTTAGAAGAAATACGTTTTGGTTCATCTTATCAGCCTTGACAAATAACGAAATTGTATTGGATAAGGTGTCATAAAGACCTGCCCTGTTTCGGTAGCAACTGTTGGGAAATGAAGATGACCAAATGTCATCAGGCCAAAAATAATGATTAAGGATAAGGATTTCCAAGGATATACTGTATTAGGCCTAGGCAGGACAGTAAAATATTGCTTTATCCTTTTAAAATTGTATGGTGCATTTTTGTATGAAACTCATACATTTTGAATAATTTGTTAAGATAATAAGAAAAAAGCAGTCAGAGAGAGAGGGAGAGATTAAGAGAGAGAGTTTTAAGACCATTCACCAAAGGCCTGGGGTGAACATGTTATTGTGTCTATGATGGAGTTGGCCTGTGTTGCATTGTGGGTAGTAGGGATCTCTTGCAGCAGCAGCAGGATTCTGGCGGGTCGTGCGGGTTTTCAGGTGCTGTCACTCTCTTCAGTTATATTAATTATGGGATGAAAACTAATCCCTAAGCCTTTGAAGCTTTAGACCAGCATTCAAGGCTATCACACATACACACATTGACTTGTAGAGGTACACACTATAATAATAATGGAATGAATTAAAAAATATATACTGTATTTTTTTATGCTTTTCCATGATCCAAGCTATAATGTATTTGTTGTGAAATTGTCTTAAATGTATGCGTTTGCGTGCATATCTGAAAATAAATGGATATGCAATTTGATAAATATGGATTTTCACAGTGATTAGACTTCTATTTCCCTCTATTATATCACTGATATACAACAATGTAGAAGTCATTAGTGTGTACCGGTATATCATTCAATTATGTAAGCAGATATTTCAAAAAAGACTAGTATGTATTCACATGTATTAATTTGTGTACCCTAAAAACCATGGCAGTATTTTAATTTGTCATTTTACCATCCAATGTTCATGCAACTAATCTCTCGAGAATTATATAAAATAATGTAATTGTGATACAAGCGTTACAAAAGTTACTGAGTGCTTAGTAATCATTATTCTTAAATAATGTGTTCAGCTATTGATAAATGTAGTTATTTTCACTGTAATTTGCTTACTTACCTCCTACAATTTATCTCTCTCTTTTTATCTTAAATTATGTGAAAACAAACCCTGCTGTATCTATGTCTGCTAGATTGTATCTTTGCACAATACTGCTAATTTGAATTAATGTAAAATCCTCTTCCCCCCTCACATAAAGTAATGTACTGTCAATCATATGTAAATTACAACTGAAAAACCGATTAGAGAGAGAGAGAGAGAGCTGCTAATGGCACTTTACCCTCCGTTGAAAAATCAGAGTTTTGAGAGAGAGAGATCCACTGTTAATTGACATTAGGCATACAGGTTTCAGGCGTGCGTTTGGGGGGGAGGGGGTCAAATCAGTTGAAGGGATGCCTGACGGAAGCATTTCACACAGACCACTTGTGCTCTGATACACACTGTACATTGAGAAGTATCCTTGCTCCATTCCTGTCTAGAGTTTACAGCTTTGAACTCCCCAGTAAGGCCCAGAATTAACTGTACTATACTGTAATCAAATGAGAGTTGAAGAACAATTCGGTTTCCGTCCTGGTTGTGGAACAACGGACCAGCATTTTACTCCTGGGAGTATGCCCTTCCGGTCTACATGTGTTTTGTGGATCTGGAGAAGGCATATGACCGGGAGATAATGTGGTAGATGCTGTGGGAGTATGTGGTGAGGGGGTCCCTTTTAAGGGCAATCCGATCCCTGTATGTCCAAAGCGACTTGTCGTTTCAGGTCTCCGCTTTGTCACCAATCCAATTTGTGATATTCATTCACAGGACACCAAAGCATAGTCCTGGAGGAGGGGGTTTTGTGGTTCGACGCCTTTGTATCTCATCGCTGCTTTTTGCAGTTTATGTGGTCCTGATGGCATCATCGGTTCGTGACCTTCGGCACTCACTGGATCTCACAGCCGAGTGTGAAGTAGCATAGATAAGGATTAGCACCTCTAAATCTGAAGACATGGTTCTCAGCAGGAAAGCCCTCGATCTACTGGGCAATTTTCATTCCTACGCTTACCTACAATCAGGGAGGTTGGGTCAAGACCGAATATACTAGATCACGGGTACAATCGGCCGAAATGGGTTTTCTCAGGAAGGTGATGGCCATCTTCCTTAGGGTGAGAAGTTTGACTATCCGTGAGGAACTCGGAGAAGAGTCGCTGCTCCTTTGTGTCGAAAGGAGACAGTTGAGGTAGTACGGGCACCTGGTAAGGATGCCCCCTGGGTGACTCCCTAGGGAGGTGTTCCAGGCACATCCATCTGGAAGTAGGCCTTCAGGGAAGACCCAGGACTAGGTGGAGAGATTCTAACTACACATTGGCCTGGGAACGCCTTGGTATCCCCTAATCAGAGCTAGTTAATGTAGCTCAGGAAAGTGGGGAAGATGTTTGGGGTCCCCTGCTAGAGCTGTTGCCCCGCAACACAACTATGGATGGAGCGGATGAGGATGGATGGAGATAAGAGTTTTTGATTAAAGTGCAGGTACTAGGGCTGCACGATTATGGCCAAATTGCTAATCACAATTATTTCCATCAATATTGAGATCATGATTATTTATCACAATTATTTATACATTTATAAACAATGTATATTTATTGCACTCACATTATAAACAGACCAAGGAAATTACTTCCATCTTGTGCTACATTTATTTACGTTTGCTGTGTTTCGAACAGGCATCGACAGTCAGCTACACGATCATTATGGGCCATAGATCCACATGCCATGCATACGCCGCATCTGGAAATATCACCAGTTAACACGGTCACCACTTAAACCGTAACTCCGGTGCAGACAATTCAAAAGCACACTTTGCATATGGCTTGTTTTTGCTTAACATCACTTGCCTTCAATCCAAAATACTTCCAAACAACACACGATGATCATTTTTAGGAACAAGCTCTACGTACTCTGCTGCTGTCATAATTTTTTTGTTTTGCCGGTCTGTTGTCTTTCTATTAGTGATGTCACGATACCAGAAATCTAGTAGTCAATACCAATACCAGTGACTGGGCGTCGAGTTCAATCAATCTTTATTTATATAGCACTTTTCATACAAATTCATGTAACACAAAGTGCTTCACACTACGTCATTAA
>JAODLL010003744.1:0-11560 GCA_026546735.1 Forbesichthys agassizii
TTCTCCGGCCAATCTCTCGCTCCATAGTCCCCTCACTCGCAAACAAGACCCCGAAGTACTTAAACTCCTTCACTTGGAGTAAGGACTCATTTTTAAGGACTCAGTTTTCAGGATGTTTTTGATTAACCATCCATCCATTCTCCTCCGCTTATCTAGTTGGGTCACGGGGGCAGCAGCTCCAGCAGGGCACCCCAAACTTCCCTTTTCCGAGCCATGTTAACAAGCTCTGACTTGCGGATATCGAGGCTCTCCCAGGCCAATGTGGAGATATAATCTCTTTACTTAGTCCTGGGTCCTCCCGTGGCCTCCTCCCAGCTGGGCGTGCCTGGAACACCTCCCTAGGGAGGCGCCTATGGGGCATCCTTACAGATGCCTGTACCTCTTCAACTGGCTCATTCAGGCTCATTTTGAGTCTGAGCGTCTCACCCTATCTCTAAGGGAGACGCCAGCCACCCTCCTGAGAAAATGAATTTAGGCCGCTTGCACCCGTGATCTTGTTCTTTCGGTCATGACCCACCCTTCATGACCATAGGTGAGGATAGGAATGAAAATTGCCCGGTAGATCGAAAGTTTTGACTTCTGGCTCAGCTCTCTTTTCGTCACAGAGGTTTTTGATTATGTTGTATTTATTTATTGATGTATCTCAATACATATTTGTAATACACATAAGTAGTACACATACGATTAGCTCATGAGAATGAGAATGAGTCAAAATGTGAAAATAATAACACTAAAACAACACTTGTATAGAGTCACCCTCTATTTCTGTCTTGATGACACAGTTATAAAATGTTTACACAATAGCCAATGTACCAGGCTTACCTAACACACCATATCACCATATCACCTCTATGACTCATTAGAAGCATTACTGTATTATGTAGCTATGACGTCCCTGATGAAGATCCCAGTAAGGACAAAAGCGTTCAATAAAAGTATGCATAGCATTACAGAGTGGACATATCACTCAATCTTTTCATATTCGGAGATTATGAAGATCAGAATGATTATTTAAAAAAGCATTGTGCATTCTCTTTCATGCTATGAAAGTTTGGCATTGCGTCACTAAACTGACTTTTCTCATTAAAAAGAATAATAAACACCCCTGTCACTTTATAATAAGTAAACCATGTTCATTGTAATATGGCCAGCAGAAACATATACAGTGACTGTGGAATAATGCACTGTTCAATATCATATTAAACTATCACCTTCTCCTATATATGAATGCAAAAAAAGGCATTCTAAGAAAAACATTTAGTGGTTGTACACCAGCTTCCAACTCCACTGCAGTGATTGCAATTGATATGTTCTAAGTGCATCTTCTGTACAATCCAATATAGGTTGTGGCTTTTGCATCCAAACAGAAATGTATGGCTCACGCAATCAGTTATAATTTACTGGTTTACTGGTAGTATCAATCACAGTGACTGTCTAGCTGAGAAATAACTGATTGGTGTGAAAAGACCTATAGTTTTAATTTAGTAGATATTTTAATTGTCACTTGCTCCAGTTATATCCGTTTAATGTGTCTCATTCTTTGGGGGATAACCTTCTCTTAATCTTAGTATATACAGTAGATGCAAGCAGGCCGAGAAATCCACACGATCTTATTCAATCTTATGTAATCTTATACATTCATTCTCCCAAAGGGAAATTCAGTTTCTAATTCTCTCTCTCTCTCTCCATCTCTCTCTCTCTCCCCCTCCCAGCCTCCCAGCCTTTACTTGTGTTAAATCTGAGAATAAGAGCTGCATCAAGACCTAATTAATTGACAAGAAAGGTATTTTGATTGACATGTACAATGACCAACTACGAAACTCAATAAACAAACAAGATTTTAAACTTACACTGAGAATTTGGCGGGAATCTTAACAATACAAGTCTGGCTTTTTGCAGTTCTTGTAAATCTGTCAAATAAGTAGCTATAATCAGTTTACAATACTAAAACGAGTAAATAAAGCATTGCACGTGTGTGTTTCTTTCCCAGCTTTCACACCCTATGTGGTGGATCCCTGTGCTGGGAAGTGTACTATATATTGGAGGGGCTTCCTCATCCCTGCTGCAGTGTGTGTGTGTGTGTGCAGCAACTGGATCATTGGAGGAACAGGGTGGCCTTCCAGGACCGATGCTGCAGGAAACACAGCTGGAGTTGATGACAGCAGGGGTGGAACAACAGAATGTAGATGTGCAGTGATGCCCCACATCGCACCATATAGTGTCTAGGGTTAGTCCACTAGTACCTATTTATTGCATTGTTGGTTTTATATTTATGTTTGCATTTCAACGTTGGTCATTCATGGTGGCATGCAGAAAACCTGATAAGTAATGTGGTACTGTGGAAAAGGAGGTGAGTACGCTCAACACTTAGGCATGACAAGGATGCAAGTCAAAAATGTCCTCATGATTTATTGTCTATGTAAGTGCGTGTTCCTATGCTTGAACAGAAAGATGCTAAACAGAGTTCATAGAATATTATATTATAGATACTCTCTGTTAGTGTTAGAGTGTTCATTGTGGGTTTGCTATTCAACCATATAAGATAGTTGTCACTGCCAAACATGGATGAAAAAGACCTGCCAGGCAAACTCATTCAAGGCGGGGATCGGTATTAGCTAAGGAATTAATTAGTTAATCTCTTTGGCACCATCACTAGGTTGATAAATTAACTGTATTTTGGCAATCAAATGTGAGAAACAATAAGAAATTCATTTTGGAGAGGAATTGAGATTAATTAATTGTAATAATTAGTTTAGCCTGGTTGACCCAGTGGTGGAAATCACATGCACAATGTTTAGGGATGTGTAGTGAGCTACTCGTAATTCATTTGAATGTTAAGTTAGTTATTTTAGGCTTCTTTGACAATCAAACATATTGAAAGCAGCTGCCTGTACCGTATACAGCTCTGGTAGGATGAAAAAGAACAAAACTATATTTGCTCTGCTTAAAAACAAGATTTTTAAAACCAACAATCGTAAAACCCACCCATCCTTCTCTGTACCATCCCTCTAGCACCTGTTTGTCTGCCATTGTAAAGTGCCATTAAACTGTGTGCACACATTAATGTGATTGACAGGAAAGGTAGATTTACCTAACTATTCTAAGTCTACATACAGGGGCTATCAACCAGAGCAGATATTCTCATAGATCATTTCACTCACTGATAGCTGACTGACATATTTGAGGCAGGATAGTCTAGTGGTCTGGGTTTTGGACTCAAGCTGTTCCAGCCAGAAGGTTGTGGGTTTGAGCCCCGGAGTTGGATTTGGAAGTGATAATCCTTCATAATGCTTCACACTTGGCTGCAAATCGATCCAGTGGGTGCTGCCATCAGGACCACATCATATGCAAAGAGCAGTGATTAGATCGCCAGCCCACCGAACCGCCACCCCTTCTCACCCCGACTACGCCTTGATATCCTGTCCAAGAATATCGCAAACCGTATTGGTAAAAAGCGCAGTTATGGCGGAGGCCAACCCCCAACTGGAACGAGTTTGACTTACTACCGAGAATCTGTACACAGCTCTCGCTTGAGACGTACAGAGATTGGATTGCCCTTAGAAGGGACCCCCTAGGCCGCCTCCTTCAGTCGAACGGCTTCCCTGACCACCGATGTCCACCACAGTGTTCAAGTCCTTGAGGCAGCTTTAGCAATAAAAGCTTTGAACACTTAGGTTCAATGTCACAAACTATGTAATTATCTGCGACCAAATAAATGTCTTCACCCTTTTCAGTCATTGTAGGTTAGAAACATAAAAAAGCTTGTGCAAGTCACTATGTGATTTAGTAATGCTGTAGAAAGATTGTTGATATTTGAACTAATCAAAACAAAAACACAAAAAGCTCCACCCCCCCCCACATTGGACACACATTGCTACATCTAGGATAGTGTTGTGCGGTCTGCACCACTTTGTTTTTAGGATATTAATTCCCATTTACAGTGCCAGGGTTGTGTAGGCAGCACAGCACATTTTTGTCAGCGTGCGGTGCACACAGAGCGAGCATCTAGCAGACCTAGAGGAGATATTTGCTGAAATTCACAAAAAGTGTACTCGCTTACAGTCGCTGACCACCTTCAAAACGTTTTCGAGAATACATCGAATGATCTCGCGTAAGACACGCAAAAGCAGAACATTTCCCAACATGGGTGCTTGGGAGGATGACCACCCATGCGCGCTATCCTTTCAGCACCATGCTGCCATTACACATGGTAAGAACAGGTGTCTCATAGCCATACAGCGAAGGTTACTCCATGGAATATATGGTATCACTGACTGTATGTATAACAATAACGTTTTCTTTTTATTAGAGTATGCCTAAGCATACTCTGGTGCTATGTTGGTATTCACTTATCTTAATATCTGGCTATAGGCCCATTCATAATACTGTAGAACAGTTTTAAAGGGTTGGGACAAATGTAATCAACCACATGCCTTCCCTTATCACAATTGTACAAACAGTATAAAACTTAGATTATGCACGTTAACTCTGCTTTGCAGATAGGCTACTACTTTGAAAATCTGAGCTATAATTGTGTTAATTCTGTATTCAGTAATTATGTTCATTATGTATATAAAGCGCATATGATCCAATAATGGAAAAGTGGTCAGGCCATAGGAATTGCACGTTATGGGAATATTACCCATGACATGGTGGTGTATGTCGCCAGTCTGTTGGAATTTCAAAGGAAAGAAGAAAACGCTTCCCGTAACCGCATATTACAGATATAAATGGAGAGACGGTGCGCAGAATCTTCACACACCAGTGAAGCGATAGTCCGGAAACTAGACTACGGAGAAACTATTGTGCGCGTAAAGACCTGGCGGAGTAATCCACATGGGACAGGTGGCTACGTCTTCAAGTGAGAATAAAAAGACACACTGGCAAACGATCTGACACTTTAGCAAGAGACACAGGAGTTGGGGAGCTGTCATTAGATGTTTTTCCACTCTATCACTTGGGAAGAATTAGTGGATGACCATTTATACTGACCAACTTCAAAAGCTTTTGTTTTTCTTAGGAGTTATATGGGACTAGACAACAAAGCTGGTCTTAATTATCTTTGTCATTTTATCGTTGTTGGACAGACTGGAAATAGTCACATTTAAAGACTCCACCGACAAGGTAATCGAATTTTGTATTACCCTTTTCGTTGCTTCACGTTATTTTCTGATCAAATAAACTGTCAAATGCTATTTAGATTTTGCTCGTTGCTTTGCGCAAACGCAAATACCCCTTTAACGCGTGTAAAAAACGTATTTGTCCAACTATTTCTGATGTATTTGTTTTAGCGAGTTCTAACATGAATTAGCCTATAGCCAGGCACAACAAGAAGTGATTATTGTTGCAGGATATGGCACTGTTATCGCGCATGTTACGATTAAGACGGACTAACAGAAAATGCACGCCTAGAGTAGAATATTGTCTGTGTGCGTTTGGCTTTGTTTGTGACTCTAAACTATTTTGCAGGTGTCGCGTTAAAGCATTCCAAACGAAATAAAAGGAGACCACTTTGCTGCGTCCACTGGAGCTATGAGCGGACTGCGAAAGCCCGTCGTTATGGGACTTGTGCTGCTTCTATGCACTCTCATCGGCCACTTTGGCAAGTGTGCGCCCACTACAGTTTCCAAGGTCGCAAAGGATGACGGTATCCTACGGAAGATTGTGGACTTTGTCAAACATGTTGAGGAGAGCGGGGACCAAAAAAACAACGCTGAATCAGATACTGCATCGCGCAAAGAATCCACAGTGGCACAGCGGAATTTACGCAGCCTCAAATCAGACAGAGGGAATCAAATCATCGGTGTGTATATAACGATCGATTTCGTGCCTAAGCCACGTAAAAAACTCCCAGCTACTTTAAAGCCTTATCACATAGGCTACGTTTCGTAGTCATTCAAATAATGTCGGTGTGCTTAACAAAATTAACTGCTGTGCTAATCCTCCCTTTTTGAACATTCACAGAAATATTTCCCAGAAATTTAAGAAAGAAAGAAAAGTTTATCCAGCACCTAACAGGTAAGTTATACACGTTATTTGTGTGTGTGTGTGTGTGTGTGTGTGTGTGTGTGTGTGTGTGTGTGTGTGTGGGTGTGTGTAGGCAAACGCCATAACGTTTAGAAGTATAGGCTATGGATATCTAAAGTCAGATATTCATGAGTAATGGGGTTGAACATCATGGGATATCATATAATGGGCCAATAGTGTCTTAAAAAATAGTGCTCTCTTACAGGTCCTCTGTACTTCAGCCCCCAGTGCAGGAAGCAAGTGTACAGACTCTACCACAGCACCAGAGAATGCACGATACCTGCATGTACGTTTTTAGTACATTTAAAACAAATAAAAATAATCCTGAAGATGCTGCACTGTCTCAAATGCGTTCAAATGTTATTCTGTAAGTGTGTGTCTCAATGTTACCTCCATTTCATCTTTACTCCTCAGACTTTAAGAGATGTGCCCGGCTTCTGACGCGATTAGCAGGAAGATCACAGTGTCTTG
This sequence comes from Forbesichthys agassizii, assembly GCA_026546735.1. NCBI lineage: Eukaryota > Metazoa > Chordata > Actinopteri > Percopsiformes > Amblyopsidae > Forbesichthys > Forbesichthys agassizii. Next base: position 6,499 of record JAODLL010003744.1, read on the forward strand.
AGGGGTAGCGTGCACAGGTACCTGGCTATGTTCCTTTACATGACGTGGTTGATACAAATGACATTCATTTCTGTGCTGAGTCGGACATGATGTGTAGCATGGTTGCTGGCACAACACATCACAATTTATTCTGTCACAGTTAAGACTATAGCCCATGTAAGACTTACATACAGGGATGCAGAGTGTGGGATACCACACTTTGTCCTGCTATAACACTACACCGGTCAAATGTTGATGTTTGTTTCTATGCATATTTATCAAAACAAGACAAGGCTTTTGTGTGTGCTACCAAATCTGAGACAGCACAAATATATTTTCTATATTTTTCTTTGTTGTAGGTTGAAGATGCCCAAGCTTTTGAGTACAAAAAAAACTTTGAGAAATATGAGTGCCTTGGACAGAAACAGGGAAGCGGCAACCTGTGCTGCTATACTGTAGGCATACTATTCTCATTCAAAGTGGCTGGTCTACATGGATTACTGTACATCCACCCTAAAGCCCTGCCTGGCCTGATCTGGGGGTTTTGGCCACTTGTTTCCACAGGAGGAATAGGCCTACTCTAGCGACCCTGCACCAAATGTACTGCCGACGGTGAAACAGATGAAGAAAAATGTGTGACAGAAGAACATTGAGAAATTAATGGTCTGAGGTTGAACTTGAACCATCACATTGTGGCCTTTTTCCTGCTGGCAATTCAATGTTCTGCCATAAAAAAGGGATTCACTTTCTTCTTTAAAAACAAAAAGTTAATTTCTGAAACACATACATATGAAGGTCTATTTTGGTGTGGGTGTCTCCTGCCTTTGACAGACTCACTCAGATTCCTGTAGTGGCTGTTCCAAACACTTGTGCTCACAATGACATACTATGATTAAGTTATGAAATGCATGAGTGTTTTCTCACCTCCCGATGTCTTTGTACATAAAAAACTGAATCTTGGTTGAATGATGTACATCATACTTTTAAACTGTCGCTTTACAATGTCTATGAGCCTTTAAACCAAGTGCAATATGTACATATTAATGTATAGGAGTCCCTCTAATGACTACACATTAAAATGACTGGCAAACAGTATGAGCAAATGGATATATATATTTAAAAAATAAAATATATTTAATAAATTATAAGATTGGTACAAATATGGCTGTTTTTTTATTTATTTTGCGTAATATATTTACATATGGAATAGTTTTGAAATTGATACAATGGCTATGGTTAAATGTTCAACCATTTATCTGGGGTCACAAAGTAGAAATGTCTGTAGAAATCAAGTTTCAGTGCAGCATATCCTTCATCATTCATATTGGGAGTATCTGATGCCAGATAAACACATTGCTGCGTTTCCCTCCTTCCAACCCAATAAAATCTACATACATGGCACAGAATAACATTTGACAGATGTTTAAAGTGCTTTAGAGAGCATTCACATTTACAGTAACACGGTGTTTATACAAGCTACTTGAGCGAGCAGTTATCTGATAGCAATTACTGTGTTGTCTGATTCTTAGAACATAATATTGCCCTACTTAGAAATTCCACTAATAGTACTTAGAATCAGCTGTTAACAATCACTTTCAGATGTGCAATAATGTTGGTTATCAATAATAAGAGTTCTGAACAAGAGAATAAAAACATTTACATTATTACAAACTTGTTCTGTCTTGGTGTAGGTTTACTACAGTATTTACAGCATCTATAGAGCTTTGCATTCAGTCATCACATAAGATCAGACAGGTCAGATTTCCTTCCCACTTCTGGCTATGGGATGTTTCAGAAATATAGGTTGACATAGAAATATAATTGTGATGCCTGATTTTTTTGATGTATAAACTGATCCAAATAAACAACATATACTTTTGATTGAACTCCCATGAACGAATGATGCGCCCCCGAACTGTCAGAGATGATGTAATGTGCTTTGCTTTAACGTGGATGCAAGTTTGTTTACTGAGTTTTCATTTAATTCCTCTGCTCAAATGATCCCAACTGATCTTAACAGTCTTTCCTTGAAGATAGAGTTTGCTCCAATTTAGCACCAACATACCACGTATGAAATAACCGTAGGCCTAATAGCCTGAACAACAAAATATGCACATTTAGTTATCACAGAGAATTTACTTTTTTAAATTTAAACAAATACTATACATTAGTGCACAAGCAATTAAACTAAAAACTCAAACCTGGTTTCCATAGACATTTGCACTGAGTAATGCAGTAAGACTGGGAGGTCCTGTCAGGTTAAGCTAGAAGTAGTTGTCTTAACTACAGTAACCACCATAATTAGTATTTGTGAGCTAGCATTAACTTTCACATCATTCTTGGCCTTTAACCTTGCCCTATTAAGCACAAAGATGTATGGTATCTTCATTCGGACAGATGACAGACGATTCAGTGACAACTAGGTTGGTGTGCGCATTGTTTATTGTACATTTAACTTGAAAAGATGAAGGTAAAAACCACCACAAGAGCCTTGTATTTGCTTTTTTAAATTATGTACAAACTCTAAAAAAAAAAAAAAACTTTTATAACAATTTAGATTGAACAAGTTGCACTGGTATTATTGTAAACAGTGAGCTTAACTAATGAGTTTGCACAATATAAGCAAGGTTTACTGCCATTCATTTAACAAGTGTGGCAAATATTGAAAGTAAAATTAGAGTCACGGACAGATCATAGGGTCAAATGTTAGCAAGTCTCCAAGAAGGCTGTGCAACATCTGACGCACTGTTCATACACCCTCTCAAAGTCTTCATCAGTTCCCTTGAAAAATAGGAAAGAACAAAGTGAATGTAATGCTGAAAATGCTCTTCAAAAGCATAACTTCTCTACAGGAATATTGGCCATGTTGATATCCCAGTATGTTTGTTATTTTTAACTAAAATGCAAAGTAATTCATAAGGCCTATATAACTAATGTCCAGTATCTTATTGACCATCAATTGATTGTCATTCTAAAAAATAATAGATCCTGGCTGGACCAATGATAATTGGCTGCAATGATCCATCAAACTCCTGTGCAAATATTGCCCGCACTAGTTCGACAGCAAAATAAAGTTAACAATGATAATAAGATAAGATGTGTATGCCACAACCTTTTTATCAACCAATATACTGTCCAGTACTCATCAGGTACTCCGCGTAATTACCAAACAAAATCATATTAAAATAAATACAATTAAAATGTACTGTATATTATATTTGCATTATTATATTGGTAATACATTCATTCACATTTTTATTAATGTGAACTAAACTTTTAGAATGAAATACACACAGACCAAAACGGTTTGATAGCACCACTTAGCAACTCATTCAATATTAAATGTCTGGAGTCCATAAAACCATACCTAGAACTGCCATAAGAGCATGTAATATCTCTCTGTTTCTCTGCCGTGTGTTGCTGCTATTCAGTGTGGTCCTTAGCATGGGATCCACAACCCAATATTGTTGGGCCTCTAATTTCTATCCAACAACTCCAAAACAACACAGTGCAGCTGCAGAGATGCATTCCATTTGGCTAACACATGCATGACCAAAAGACACAAACACACGGTTTGAGTAGAATGAATCTCCAGAATGTGAGGCATCTGCTGATGACTGCAGTCATATAAACTTCTGTGATCAACCAAAAACCTCAAAGTTTTATCAAAAGCTGCTTCCAACTCAATTAATTTAATACCAGACAGTAATGAACACATCAAAGTAATACTGTTATAGCCACACCTTGTATTTCTGTTAAAAACACACATGTAGCCCATCCTTTACATGCTTAATTTAATACGTTATGAAAAATCATATAAAAGTGAAAAAAAATAAAAAAGCCACTCTGACTGGATTTTCAATCATATAACATTCATTAACAGCTGTCTAACCATACAAAATTTGGCAAAGACAATGCCAGATTTACAGTGTACATTTGGCACAATCCAGTTTTTTCAGTCCCGATACCGGCACTTTGGGTATCAGCCGATACAGAGTACCGATCTGATTCTAGTGTTAGATTAAGTTAAGATAAATTGCAAAGTAAATGATAGCCAATTTCTATTTTAGGACTTGGATGCATTTTAGAAACCTGCTGCTGATAGTGTGGCCTGGGTAGGTTAAACATGGCTGATGCTTGACAGTAGACCTAAGCGTGTAAATTACTTTAATTGGATTATCCCCATGGATCGGTTACAACTGTCCAATTGTCACCGATAAAGAGCAAGCTATTTAAATCAGTATCGGGCCGATTTCCGATTTCAGTATCGTATCGGTGTTATCCCTAGTACATTTACATATTTTATAAATCATAATATAATGTGCAAAAAAAAATCTAATTCTTACTCAAATTTGTCATGTACAGTGGTATCCCAAGACTTTGGCAGAAGTTAACTGTAGAATATGAACAAGCTGTGAAGCGTGACATAACCAAATTGACCAAATTTGTTTAAATTGGTTAACCAAATTAGGGCCACCAGGAACAGATTTTCACAGTAAGTCCAAACTTTGTGAAAAGGGTACATTAATGTAAAAAACTAACTGATAGTTCAGGGTGTATGGTGAACGTACGCTGTGAAACGCACAGTGCCAGGAAAGTCTAATGGGACTAATCATAATCTGTTACTGTTCCCTGACTGTGTGTGTGTTTTTGTGTGAGCTATACATTATTCCGTCGTGAGGTGCACAGTTTCTGGGATGGAACCTGCACTGATATGGTCTGCGACTAGAGGTGTTTAGTGTATGGCCCATGCCAGGGCATAATCACATATGTTCTGGTGTTAAGTACATGTTCACCGCAAACAAATGATTCCTAAATATTTCCTTGTGCGTTTTGCACATTTAAATATTCATTAGCTAATTTGTAATATAAATTACTAATTGACAATATCATTGATATATGCATAAAGAATGTGTGTAATGCAGGGGGTTTAATTCATTCATTCACACACACATATGTTAGGGGTGTAACGGTTTTTGTATTCTTGTATTCGTATTGAACCGTTTGGTACAGACGTTGCGGTTCGGTCCATGCACCATACCGTTCGTTTGAACGATATGGTGCGAAGTTGAGCATAATGCGG
>JAODLL010003745.1:0-11560 GCA_026546735.1 Forbesichthys agassizii
TTTTCTCTATTTCTCTCTAGACTAGAAAACTTTAAATTACTTGACATGTTTCCAGTAAGGTATTCCTCCAGTTAGTTGGAACTGATCTGTTTACAGACTTTCTATCATGTCGGCCTTTTTTATAATTGAGCCATTTCCTTCCCTGTCACTATTACACAAAATTAATGGATATATTTTTCTTTCTTCATCTAATCGCCTACCATGACTAATAAACATTGCTGATATTTTCTGAGTGGTGAAGTTTGTGCTGCCATTAATAAATGACCCCTATTGACATTTAGCTTTATGTGTTTTCACTCACACACAGCTGTACCATTTTCAATGAAGCACCACAATGTAATACAAGTCTAAATTGATTGCCGGTTTCATAAACTAGGTCTGACATCTGAAGTCTTGGTCAACTGTGGTTAGTATGATCAATGATTTGCACAGATGCATAGGTAATTGTAGTCAAATTGTATTCAATTCAATACAGCTTCACCTTAGTGAACACAGTATAATGAGTTTGAAGTTACAAACATCATTGCAAATATTGATATGGCACTGCAAAATTATTAATGTTTTTTGAAAATAAATTCATCTCTTAATTCTAAAATCTAAAAAAAACAAAAAAAAAAACAGACAGTTTCGTAATTGAAAAGCCCAATTGAATTGTAGCCACGTCATTAAAACAACGGTTTTTGACTTTAAATTGAACACCATATTTTATTGAATTGAATTGCTTGTTTCTAAAAGTTCACTCATTTCCAAAGAAAATGTCTAGTATTTTCTGAACAATGTATTTTAACTGACGTGAATGTATTTTCTCACCACCACCGTGAGAAAGTGGTTTGGCACCAGAACCCCTGCTTCTGCCCTGCATGTTGCTGCCAGTCAACCAGAACACCAATATGAAGGCACATAGAGGTGTATAACCCCTCCCACTCAGGCCCTCTTCTCCACACAGTGCGATAGTGCTTCATCTTAGCTTTTCTGTTTGTACGAACTCATCGGAATGTAGCTTGCATCTGATTATGTTTTTTCTTTAGTGAAGCATGGCACCTTCTAAACAGATGTACTGTACAGTAGCCTACACACACACAAACACACGCACGCACGCACACACACACACGCATACACACACACATAACACACAAATGCACACAAAGGCACATATGCACATTTGCACCCAAACACACCTACACGTTTGTTTTGATAGCTTCCTAAGTGTCTGGGGCCCAATGGAGACATCCCTGTCGTGGGAAATCTTTCCTCCCCGCAGATGGTAGCGTTGTGTCACCGGCACCAGTGCTGTAATCTGCCTGTTTTGTCTCAGATAGGACAGAGAGCACCACACACATTACAGCAGAGATTAGTTCGGGCAGACCTGTTGAATACTACTAACGCAGCACCTCACCTAAACACTGAAGCTATCTTGCTTGCAAACTGCCATGCCAGCAGGATATTTGACTTGAATTGCCCCGTATCAGCAAATTAGTGTTAACAAGGTTAATTTAATCTTTAAATTGCATTAGCTGGACTGTCAAGTGTATTTCTAGAGTTGTTTTTGTCATAAAGCTTACCGGGTGCCTCTTTGTCTTGAGAAATGTGTGTATTTCCCTCTCCTTCACACACACACACACACACACACACACTATACTTCTACATTAAATTGTCATCGACCAATATAATCATCGTTTGCTGTATATCTGCATTAGAGTGACCCCCTACCACAGTTGACCCCCCACAAGATGGCCTGACAGTGCGCTGGCTGCCTAGTCTCTGTACGGGGGCTCTTGGGTGTTGTAAGGGTTCCGTAATGTCATTTATTCTCATATTGGTCTTCCTGACTGCAGCTGCTTGTCTTCATTAGCAGTAATGTCCTGAGGTGCGGATTTTTGGGATGGAGAAATCATCCCGCTCACGGCTTCCATCTTAAGCTAGTGATTAGCTCACCTATATCTGGGTATAGTGAAGCAAGTCAATACTCCGCAGCACACAAACCTCAACGATTCTGCTGAGAAAAATAAGTTGCCGCTCTCTACCCCTACACCTCTGTCATCACCCACCCACAGTAGGATGGTGGGTGGTGTTGTTGTCTTCAGGTGTTTTTACATGTACATATACATTGTCTGCATATTAATCAACTAATAGTAATCAACTTTCATCACACCACCAGCTGCGCCCACCCCCGTAGAGTGGGTGTACGTGTGTGGCGGTTATAGGGGAATGTAGGCCTACTCTATGGCGAAACTGTCCTGTACCTAGACACGCATTTTCACTCACGAGGAGGACATAGCAACACCTTTCACTACTCATGCACAGGATAAATAAACACTGAATAGATATATGCTGTAGCAATTAATCACAGCAAAAATGACATTTTTTACCTGATGTAAAATAGGAACATACAATAGACTACAAGAATAATTGGAAAAGGTTCTAAGACCAAAACATTTTTACATATAGGCTACGGTAAAGACAATTGTTGTTAGTGTGATGTGCTGTTGTTCTACTTTATGAAATAAAACATAGGTCATCTTAAAATATACTATTATTTTTACACCCTTTAAGAAGTAAGATGATTTTAAAAACACTAGTAAAGCATGGGCCATGATACTGCTGCCGTTGTTTCTTGTGACCAGTTTTCAATCTGCCATTAATATATAAATAATATGAATGACAGGTTGAGCATAAACATTGTTGGTAGAAATAATGCTGACCACAAAAGTGATGGAATAATTATATTATACAATTACACTTTGTTTAAGAAAGTGGCTGCATAATAAGGAAAGCGAAAACAATTACCAGGATCACAAAATGACACATACTTGTGTTTAAGTCTAATTGCAAAGTAATTTAATTATAAATATTACCATTTAATTTAATTACTTTTACATGCCCTATATGTTTGTTCCATATATAGTTATTTTGGCCTTTGTAGCCAGTGACTTCCAGGAGGGAAAATACTTTTTCCTTTAATATGCATGTAATAAGCTTTCTATCTCAATTAAGAATGTTGGCTCACGCGTTGGACATACCCAATACGAATAGGATTCTGTTGCTGATTCCTACAGACCTCCACACCAGTATTGTGTAAAAGTCTGGCAATAGTTGTCATTGAGAGTGGCAGTTGGTGCTACCAGATCTCCCAGATACAATGCAGGAACTGAAACCAGCCTTCTTTGTTCCTGGTAAGTCATCATTCATCTCAAGCCTGGTTATGATGTTTACGTGCCCACTGGCTATGGGCTAATGATGCTAGTCCAAGTGTCCATGGACCAGATCACTTGAAAGGGAGGAGAGAGAGAGAGAGAGAGAGTTGTCAAATTCCTGGCTAAAGTGGCCACTTTGTTTGGGAAAAGGATCTGCCTTTGTCACGGCTTGACGTTCATTCATTCACCTTGGGTGAGAGAAGGTCAAGACAGCGGAACGAGGTCCTACATTTTGCTGTGCTGTGCAAACTAGGTGGTGTCATATTTGGAGATGGTCATTTAAGTCTTTAAAGACAGGGACAGACACACAGAAGCCATGACAGACACACAGAGCTATAAGCCATCAATTAGGAAATGTCATACAAGCAGAACATACATGGGCACGTGTTTTTGGTATTGCGGTATTGAGCATATGCAGCCATTACCGTGTTACCATGTTACCATTGTTGCCATGTCAACATTGACATAGCAACATAAGCAACTAAAGTAGTATATTTAAAAAAAAAAGTGCTGTAACTGTCACAGACCAACAAAGTTCTCCTTTATAAAGTGCTATACTGTAGATACGTTATGTCTTAAACCATTTCAGCTTCCTGAAGTGACTATTACGCACAGCGCTTAATAAACTGTCTCTCATGGTTAAGAAATTAGAGCTATCCAACCCATTTCCCTAGTCTCTCCTGCTGAATGTCAAATCTGTCAGCAGCCACCACTTTAACCTGAACGAGGGGGCCATCGAGTTACTGCAGTGGTTCCGTTTTTTTGAGGACTGAGGGGAGGCCACCTGAAGGAGTCTGTCTTTAGTAAACCTATAATTAACCTCAAAGCAATTATCCTATTGCTAAATGTGCCTTTGGGAATGAATAAAGTACTACTGGATCTTACCGTATTTTGATATAATTTTTCAGGGGTAAAATAAAGTGCAGTCTGATGAATGGATTCCAAAACCGCATATACCGGTAGGTTCAATACTCGATTAGGTGCCTCACTGCAAAGTGAATGAATGTAACCATTAACTGCTTCTTTTATTAACTAATGGTCAAAGTGTAACTCTATTGATAATGTATTACAACAGCAGTCTCATTTTGCAAAGAGCAGGAAAGGATTTGTGAATTGAAGGCATGTTAGAACACGGTCAAGACAATTACCATGCTTGCTTGGTAAATGCACTTTTCATAAGCCTTAATTCGATACATGAACACAGAGCGCGCGTGGCCACCTAATTGTTTTGCAATTTTTTATTTCTGCTTGGAAATATGGCCTCACGTTTCACAATTCATACCTCTGTCTGTTTAGTTCTGGTTTTCTCTCAATGCCTTATACACAGTTTGTGGCTGCCTCTCTGTCATGTTGCCTTTGCAACCAGTGAATCTTGAGATGCTGATTTCAGAGCATCACGACTGGGGAAATAGAGGAGAACCAGAAAATGGAAAGAAATGATCCAAGGAGACAATTGTTTTTTGGACTTTTTTCAGTTTGTTTATCGACAAAAGTGTCTTGTGTTGTGAAAGATGGGAAATATCTTCTATGTAACTATATATTGCGGTTTGATTTGTGTGTGTCTGCAGAGGAGCAGATAAAGATTGATGTGCTGATTATGTCCAGACAGTTTGGCAGAAAAAACATGTTTAAAACCAACAAGACGTTAGACTGACAGGCCAAGGGCATAGCTCCTCAAAATTTAACATATTCATGTTATTTACATGTCAAATCAATATAGTACTCAAAATTATTTTTCGCTCTTAAGGCCTATAAATAAAAATTGTCTGTATGTGTGTGCACGTGTTTAGAAAATCTATGTTTATCTATGGTCTAAATTTTGAATCATCTGCTTGTAAAATAAATCCATATGTGGATATGTGTACATATACTGCCTAGACATTCAAATTCCCCTGTTAAAGAGCCTTGGAAACCAAAGTGACTTATTTAGTCTGATTAGTCTTATGAACCTATTTCTCTACGAGCATTGGTTCATCTCTGCATTTGTACACATTTGGGGATCTTTGGGACCCCGTTTTCTGAGAGTGACGGTGGAAGACGATGAATAGCTGCTGGTTCTGTCCATGTCTGTCATCGCACACAAGCCATTGAGAGGTCAAGTTACAGCCAAATATCACCTCTTGCTTACCTGTTCAGCTGGAGAGACAAATCTGTCCAGACATGTGTCCTGCCCGGCTGATCTGAGAATCTGATAGAAATAGGTAGAGTACAATTTAAAGAATGTTTTTTATTTTTATTTTTATATACATTTACTTATGTGTGACACAAATATGTATTTGCATGCGTCTGAATGTGAATCAATACATATGTGCACCTGTGGACACACAATTATGTGTGTTTGAAGAGTATAAACTGTTTGGTGCTACAATGGGCTGTCAGAGTGGGACTGAGGTGAGATTGGGTTTGGGTGGCTCTCTAAAGAGTATGGTATTATAAGTGTTGAATTACATTCAGCGAGCCTGGTGCAGATTGGTAAAGACAGCATGGCTTCTCTTGTCTCACCAGATTGCCCAGTGAGTATATGAAATATAACACACGCACACACACACACACACACGCACACACACACACACACACACACTCTCACTCACTCAAACAAACCAGCAAACACACATACCGAAGAACTGCATGAGCCTATAGGCCAGTTCTGTAAAGGGAGGTGTAGAGGGGAGTGTAACCCTGGTTACGACCACAAAGGCAATATATTCTGGACATAAATCGATGAGTTGCTATTCTCATACTCATATTCATATTCATTCATATTTTAAATGAATACAATGATTTATGTAAAGTGTAGCTCTGAGCCTGACTCCACCCACTTCACAACTTGATGGGGAGGGGCTGACGGTTAACATCGGTTGATTTTGATGACAGTTCTAAGGAGATTTTTAATGGATATGACCTGTAGAATCAATTTCAGAGCATATAAAAAAAAAAAAAATGTTTTAAAAAGGGGAATTCATATAATCCAAATTTATATAAAAAGTTTTAAAAAATATTTTGTCAGTATTATTAACACAAACATTTATGTTTTGCATCACAGTACGGTATTGTTATTTAGTTAACAGCTCAAAAAACACAATTTACGGCGCAGCTACACTTCAAGTTTACATTTGATTTACATCAACCAGGTTAAATTAGCTTTGTCTCACTGTCCAATATATCTGTGCCCACAGCTTAGAAATACCATCAGTGCTTGCGTTTCAGAGCAGGAAAAAATGTTTTCAGCTCCATATTGTCGCAGTTTAGGTTGAGTGATGGTTAAATGAAAGGCTCTTGTTTGTAGACAAAGAGTTTTACACTCCATGCTGTCTCCATTATGAGTCTCCAGAGAGAAACCATCTTGTCTGAGAAGCATGTTCAGTGTGCCTTAGAAATTAATTTTACTGCCTTCTCTAACAATGGTGTTTTCCATTCATCCCTTAACACTACATCTTCATTTTTTAAACAAAATGAACGACTATTATAGCTGATTTTATAATTAGACTTATAATGGAGGAACTGTTTATGAATGTTTTGTGTACTTTCATGATCTTTGTCACAGGGTTTGCTTGGAGACCTGCCTGGTCACTGCTGATAATTAACTGACAACAGACCTACTATAGTATTTGGGCGTCAAGATTGACTTCCAAGTCAATTTTGACAATGTAATATAAACTAAACTATGAGTTACATTTTATGTATCACATGTTCATAAATTGTTTCATTTATATTCAGTGTACAGGATGGGCAAACGCTTCTCTTTCTTTTTTTTACCATGAACAATTAAGCTAGCCCAATATTAACTGAGCACTGCTGAGTGAAATCTAATAACTTACCTTTGTATTACTGTAGTTTCAGGTATATAAAAGTTTGGTTTCATGCCTGACTGCCTATAGCACGGTACCGACCAGAGAAACGTACTTTTGACTCAACATTTTCTTCTTTCTCTTACTTTAGGTGTGTGCCAATCTTCGATCTGATTGGTTCCCTGTCTGCCTTGTAATAACTCGACACATAAATACACTTATGCTGTGTGGCAGCTTGTCAGAAGACATATGTCCCCTATTGGTCTCTCTGGAGATGAAAGCCTTCTATCTCCCGTCCTTTCAGGCATCAAGTAACTATGATACACCAAGTTCAATTATACAAAATGAGATATAAAAGCTAGTAGATATATCAGGCAGCAAATTATTAACTCTATAGTTTTGGCTATAGTGGTATTTAACTCAAACCACTCAGATGTTAGTGATACTGTACCTCTGCCCCAATAACGGACCTACCGGTGACCTATGGCCCCATTAATGAAATAGACAGAAAAACAATTAAATAGATGGAAAATTCCTATATGTGATTGCATAGATACAAAAAATAGTGTAAAAAGCTTGTAGACACACCAGACTGACAGACAAACAGACATATGTTTACAGGCACCCTTATCCTAATTTGTCCCAGCTGGGTTACCATCCTTTCCCTGCCATACATTACAGACTGACAGCTGTTTAAGCTCCCAGTGGACTCTCTCTCTCTCTCACACACACACACACACACACACACACACACACACACACACACACACAGTATTCACTCACATTGTGCATGCAGCAAACCCATGCTTTAGAGAGCGCCATCTTCACCACTAAAGTTGCATACTGTGAAAACACACGCTGCTCTTTTTCGCTCACACACACACACACACACACACACACGCACGCACGCACGCACACACACACACACACACACTTTGCCTCTTGCAAAGAGCATCTTTGCTTTGTGACGGTTGGTGATGACTGGTTATGTGGGCTGTTTGGAGTAAATTGCAGTAAGCGATGAGACAGCATGACGCACCCTTAATGGAGCTGCTTCATTAATTACAGTCATTACCTGTACACCCCCGACACACACACACACACACACACACACACACACACACTCCATGTGTCTCTTCATCACACGCTCATACATCACACCTGTTGACACAGCTGACATTGAACAGTATAACACTGGGTCTGTGTGTGTGTGTGTGTGTGTGTGTGCGTGTGTGTGTGTGTGTCAACACATATATATATATATATATATACACTTATAAGTGCGTCATCACTCACTAATATTGCCACTGTGGCTTTACCCAGATGTATTTTCTATTCTTATTAACCTCATATGGATCTCTTTCTACCGTGTCATTTGAGAGTTGAAGGGTTAGCTAATAGCGCACATGAGTATATGTTGTGGTATATTGTAAGACAAGCGTTGACTCAGAAATGGAACTATAATACACAAGGTCATATGTCAGTGCTCTTTAACAGACAGGGCAGCTGTTGCTATAGATACTTTTGTGCCTTATGAGGATTTAATGGTGGAATGTAGTAATGTTTTTTTATTTTAATTTAAACACAAATGTAATTTTATGTGTAAATAAAATATACAAACACAACAAAAGATTATAACTTATCTCACAAGAACCATGCTCGCTAACGTTCAACAAACAAACGCCAAATGCCCCACTGACTAGATTGCAGACATATATAAGACCCCATGCGTAGATGTACACAGTAGGATAGAATCGGTCTCACTCAGAACTAAACAACAAAAGGAGATAGGCACCAAGCAACCAATAATATATTTCTTGAAGCAGAAATTCATACTTTGTGCAGTGATCCGATACGGTAAAATATAATCTTATGTTTGTATGAATCCCCCCCCCCCCCCCCACCCCCCACCAGACCCCAAATCTTCCCACTGGATGAGAAACTGATTCACATGCTTATATACAAAGTAAAACTGCTCTGCCTAGAGCAACCAGGCAAGTTTTTACAGATGTGCAAATTTATTCAAAGTCTAATTGAAGTTGTTATGGAACCAAAACAACAGACAGACCCAGTCAGAAAAACACTCACGGAAAAAAAACACAAGCCCTTCGGAAATGAATATAATTTCTCATTCATTTACATTTCGGAAATTAATGTCATCTCCGAACCCGAGGTCGTTCACAGGGGTTTTGTTTACTCTGAGGGGAGGCAGACTCCACCGAACAGTGATCTGACTGCGTGGGATAGAGTGATGCGTGAGTGAGACGTCGGTGAGATGACGGGATGGTGGCTCGCTCTAGAGGCGTCATGTCTGACACGCAGTCTGCCGATCTGCAGGCTGGCAGTCTGCGTGTCAGACAGAGCTGTTTGCTATCTTTCTGTCTGGCTTTTCTGATTTGCTTGTCGCACAGGCCTGCAAACTTTAAGATCTGCTCCGGTTCCAGCACACACACACACACACACACGCACACACACACCTGTTTTATCAGGCTGAAATGTTGCACTCTGCCATATTGCTGAATACGCTTTGGGAAGTATGCCAAATAGTAATTTTAAACAACTGTTTACAACAAAAAATAAAATATACAGATATACGTAGTTTCTGGATATAACGGGATGTGTGCGTGTGTGTATGTGTGTTTGTGTGTGTGTGTGTGTGCGCGTGCATGTTCGTGCGCATGCGTGTGTGTGTGTGTGTGCGCGTGTGTGTGTGTGTGTCTCTAGAGGGATAATGGCTAAAAGATACACAATGTGTGTGCTCCCCTGTTGTTCAAACCATTGAAATGATGTCATTATGGTTCAACAGTGTGAGCTCCTAAAGGCCCTCCTAAAGACCATTCTCTGCCTCACTCCCTACAGTTGTTTTCAAATATAGAGTTGGGGGGGGAATTCGGGGTGCTGGCCGTATAACGCACGTATAACGCACTATAACGCAACTAGCCTATTGTCTAACAAATGCAAGCAGCTTTCACATTTTCTTCAAATCTAGCTACTTGAAAAAAGATTATGCATGTGTTGAACCCAGTAACAATACAAGAAAAAAAATGTTAATTAAAAAAAGGGGTTCTGAGCAGCTCTGATTAAGGCTTTATAGCAGACATGTGTAAGCTAAGATAACTCCATTAAAAATATTTGGTGAAACTAAATACCATCTGACCTTAGATGTGCTTGCTAAATATTTTTTGGAGTAAGATTTCTTTCCTTGACAAATACTATGAGAAATACTAAGATCTGAAATGAGCACTCAGTAATTATCTCTTTCTCTCTCTTGCAGGAAAAAAACGTCTGTAGATTAGCAACAGCGTTGGCCCACGAACCCGCCCAAAGTTAAACATAACGCGTTAGCGTCACAGCTGTTTCCATCAGCCATCCATCCTCAGACCATAACGCCCGCTCATTTTCTGAGAGAAAGTAGCTCCATTTGTCAGCACCGTCAGGACTGTGTTTTCTCATTTGTCTGTCGGTGCTTCGACCCGCTGAGTTAACGACAACCTAATTCCTCCCATTCATTCATTACCCCCATGCTCTCTCTCTCTCTCTCTCTCTCTCTCTCTCTCTCTCTCTCTCTCACTCTCTCTCTCTCTCTCTCCGCTTGCAGCGACTCGCTATATGGCAGTGATTGAGCGCATGAGAACTTAACTACTCTGAGTGGAAATAACACGGAGGAAAGCAAGGGCTTTCCATCCTACTGACCGTGATGACTGATAAATGATAGTTTGGGGGCCCCAGACCTTCACTCCCCAATGTAATGACTAGTTAAGTAGCAAGGATAATTCAGAGACGCGAGTCAATCCTTCCACTGCTACTCTCTCTCTCTCTCTCTCTCTTTCTCTCTCTCTCTCTCTCACCTCTCCAACAGTATGCCCACTGTCTGTGGACAGGTTTCTAATGATTGAAGGTTTATAGCGTAAAAGTGGACCGGTTGACACATTTGTTTGGTGGATAGTTTTAAAATAGCAGTGACCGCAAGTGCAATTTCAGGGCAATTTAGGCCATCTTAAATTTACATCAAATTAGACCGCTTTTTGACTGAATCCATTCAGAGCTAGTTTAGAATAGTATTTCAACCTGGAATAACATTTGTAATCACTGGAAATTAGATATGTACTGTGTTTCTCTGGTATTGTGTAATTTAATAATATGATTATATATTGCCAAAATAGGTATAAGGTATAGGTCTACAGAAAAAGTTAAACAAATGTGGTCCCTACTGTAATGTAGGCTACTGTAATGATAGTTTCAACAATATTTGCATTTAAAATTGATAAACAGGACTGCAATAATGAAGCAAAATGGCACTAATAATTTACATTAACGATTATAGGAAAAACACAAATATATCTACGAAGATATCAGCCTACGTTGTATTTTATTACATTGTACAAGTGTGTCATTGCGTAAGTAGTTTTATACTAGTATTGGAGAGGTTAGTTTGATGCTAACCTCTCCAATACGGCAATGCCACATTTTGCAGAGAAGGACCACTTACAACTGCTTGGATCTGTGACAACTGTGCAATTTCAGTTATAATTTGAAAATCACCAACAGATGTGCTGACCAGGTGTTACTGTACAAAAT
>JAODLL010003746.1:0-11559 GCA_026546735.1 Forbesichthys agassizii
CGTCGAAAGGAGCCAGTTGAGGTGGTACGGGCATCTAGTAAGGATGCCTCCTGGGCACCTCCCTTGGGAGGTGTTCCTGGCACATCCAGCTGGGAGTAGGCCTCGGGGAAGACCCAGGACCAGATGGAGAGATTATATCTCCAAACTGGCCTGGGAACGTCTCGGGATCCTCCAGTCAGAGCCTGCTGATGTTGCTCGGGAAAGGGAAGTTTGGGGTCCCTTGCTGAAGCCCCCGCGACCCAACTTCGGATAAGCGGGAGAAGATGGATGGATGGATGGATGGATCAAATGTTTTTTTTTTGTTGTTTTATAATCGGACCAACTTTCTTCATTCCCTGGTATACTTGAATGTTTAGAGATAGTTTAACATTGTTTATATAACAATTGAAAAAATATTTAGAGTATTCGATCATTTGATGGCTTATTGCTCTTGTGGAAGTTGGTTATTTTGCACTGGGGATATGGTAAAATAGAATGCATACCAAATTAAAAGATAAGAAAAAAAATGCATTATTCAGTTTTTATGTTATAAAAAAGACCAAACTCTAGATTTTGAGCTATTTGTTATATATATGACACATTTTATAGAATATATGAGTGTGTTAGTTACTGTGACAGAACTGTTACCGCATAACAGAAATGACCTACCTGTGATTTTGGCTGTGCTCTCAATATTGAGCCATATAATATTGAGACCCAAAAGTATCTACTAATGCCCTGACCAGACTGTATTAAATAGCATTTTCCACAATTGAAATAGTGGCACAACCATTGCCGCAGGGCCATCCAGTAGTACAATTAACACTAACCCATGAGTGTATGATTGTGTATGGCTATTATTTTAAGGCAATTGGTTTATTGGAAATAAGGAAAGTTTAACTGTTGTAATAATAAATAAATAAATGAATAAATAAACCCTCATGAAGAATACCGTGCCAATCATGTCTGCAAACAAAAAATTTAATGTTTATTGAACATTAGTAGTTTTTGTTTGTTTACATTATTGAATGTACAACATGAACAAACCTGACAGGATCATGTAAAACATTATTTTTAAATTATTGAAATATTGAAAAAGAAAATATATAAAATCAAATCCAGGCTATGAGAACTGGGAATTGGGAGCTATGCCTGGTTTAGAGAGAGAAAGAGAGAGAGAGAGGGAGGGGGGGGGTCGACAAGTTGGGTTGAATATGAGCAGAATATAAAAGGGAAAATAAATTCTTAAATTAATGTGTAAATCCATGCCTGTCATGTAATGAGAGGAAAGTGTGAAAGTTAAATAGAGAAAGGATTCACTGAAACATGAACATAATCAAGTAAGATGTAGATGTTATAGTAGGCTTTGTGAGCTATATTAATACTGAAATCATTAAAACAAAAAAAACAAAAAATCACAAATTGATTTATTATTCCCCAGTCATTGCCTGTGTCCCGTGTAGCTATTGCAACCATTCCTGACAGATAATGGCGATGATGAAGATTCAAGTACAGTACAGTATATCTCGTCTCTAGACTACTGTTGACATCTGACTCACAGGGAATGGACAAGGGTGAGGCTTATATTGAGCAGTACCGGCACATGATAATGTCCACACAATGTTGCGTGCAAGTCCTCCTTCAATACGTTCAATTACAGTATTCACATATTTATTTTTTCTTTTGGTTATATTTATTCCCTTGAGTTTTTGGGACCTTTATTGAAAGTAAAGGACAAGGTTTACCAACATCAGGACTACATTCCCAGGAGATGTTTCATGGTAGAGGCTATAACAAAGGATTTAAGGAAAAAAACATTCCTCTTTAAAAGGTACATCCTTGTTGTCAGTCTTGGTAACTAAAAGGAAGGGAAAACAGTAAAACACCATACGCATGATGTAGTAGGTCTTTTGGCGAATGAATATCAGTAGAAATACCAAGACTGCTTGAATATTTAATCTTAAGCCTGCATCTTGGACCTCACTCAAACCCCCACATATTTTGTAGACAATAATGTGCAGCTTAAAACTTATGACATATATATATATATATATATATAAATTATTTAGTCTGTTCTTTTGCCATTGTTAAAAAAGTCTGACAAAATGTCTGGATGCTTACCAGAATTCCATTTGTATTTTCATTCTCTTGCTACAAACGTTGGTTTGTAGGCAAAGAAAAAGTAAAATTAGTAGAGGCAGCTTCAAATCACCCTCTTATTCCATGTAAGCCTTTTCATAATTACAGGCACACACACACACACACACTAATTCGTTTTAGGTTTTTGACTCAGTCTAAAGAGCTAAAACATACGGTAGGCCTTGCATTCTCATTCATTCTGTGTAAAGCAGTGCATTTAGCTAGCGCACAAAAGTGCGGGAACTAAACAAAGCACACATACATGACACACTGATAATCAAGCATTCAGCATACAAATATTTGCATTATAAAAAGCCTTATGGAACATTTTAAATAGTTAACTACTTCAAGCCTGCTTGGTGTGTGCATTAACTTGACAGCTTAATTAAACAGACAAAAAGTCAACTGACTGGAGCAAATGAAACAAAGGACATGCTCTGGAGTAAATATTAACTTAAAAGCAGTGTGCTCATAACTTTAACATGAACAAACAATAAGAAATTCAAATAAACCATTATGTTGTTTTACAGTAATTATCTGCAATGAATCAAAAAAAAAAAATCACGGAGGTATAATCATATTCAGGGAAATGACATAAATCCCCCATCAACTGCTTGAATAAGGTGTGGTGCAGGTTATCTACAGAATCCCCGGTAGTAATCCGATATCAATATTGACATGGTTTCACATTTCACAGCGAGACTCAATATGGGTTAGCTGTATTTTCAGAATGTAAAAGTGTTAACACTTTTGTTAACCACTTTTGGATGGTTTATGGGTTGGCACTGGCCTGTGCAGTGGAGGGTGACAGTATAAATGTTCTTAATTGTTATCTGATAAAATATGCTACCGTGAATTGTGTGGATAATGCTGCTAGATCCCACAGACGCCTGTATGTGTGTGTATATATATATATATATATATAACTATAGGTGACATTTTAAGGAGGTATATTTCAACACAGACACAAGAGGGGCATTAAAAGGTTCACTCCTTGACTGTGCTATAGAGGCCACAGAACATTTCCACCACAGCTCACTGCTTACATACTGAAACCCGATACAGTGCGTGTGACTGTGAGGGGCAGAGAACGGCGAGTCTAGCCGCTCTGTAGAGAAAAGGGCAGACACTCTCAGGTTCAAACCATGACAAATACATTGTAATGCTGGTTTTAACCACAATGTGCAAATACAGACCCAAATCAAGGAGTGCTACCTCTAATGGTTAAGAAGAGGGCGTGTGCAGTCATACTACAGCTGAAATTATGATTAAAACGGTCCATTCATTTCATTGCTTTTGTACAGTAATAAATAGATTTGTCTCTATTTACAGTTTACCATGAGCTTGTTCGAAGCAGTGCCATTGTTGCATAAAAAAAAAAAAAGTTATGTTTTAAAATTAAATAATTTAAAAGTGACTTTTCCGTTTGTTGTGGTTTGTCGGAGAATGAGGGTTTGGCGCTTGTACTTCACCCTGTCCATCATCTTTTAATTCCGGACAAACAGGAGATAACGAACAACAGAGGAGAATTTCCTCCTTTGTGGATATGTTGCGTCTTATTATATACTCCGACTTTCCAAAATGTTCTTATTGCGGTAGCTGCTGTTAGACTTTTTTGAATTTCATTAAACCTGCCTCGCCACACACACACAGACAGACACACATGCACGCAAATTCTAAGCACCCAATCCAATCTTTTAATTATGTGTCCCACAATGCATTGCGTTTCCTCCTTCAGTCGCAAACTGTAGGTAGCAGCTGCCTCTAAACTGCAGAACTAGGATTCAACTTCTCTTCAAGATGCAGGTTTTTTTTTAAGGACAAACCCTAGATCTGAGTCCACGGGACAACGTTCTCCTTCCCAGCCGTTTGAAAAACTAGTTGATCTTCTTCTCGTTTCTCAAGGAGCCATTGCGTTTGTGCTTCCCGTTTGTGCTCCCCGTCAGTAATTCTTTATGGCAGTGTCCGTTCGCCATTTTGTCCTCATCCCTAGCTCTGCTCTGGCCCGTGCCCTTCGACCGCAGCAATCGTCCTATCCGGTAGAGGGCGAAGCAAATCACGGCTAGACCCGCCCCCACAGTGAGCACCACGTCCAATAGGAAGTACTGGTAGGTGGACACCTCATAAACGGAGGAGCGCAAGTGGTTGGCGCCGTTGTGACGGAGAATGTAGCTGATCCAGTAGACGGCCCTGGTGACTGGGTGGCCCGGCTGGTCTTTATGGATGTTGGAGAGGAGGCGGGCTTTGTGCCGGTACCTAGCAACACACACGGGAGCAAGGGTGAGGGTTGTGTGTGCGTCTGTCTGTTTGCGTGTGTGCGTGCGCGTGTGTATGTGTGTGTACACATTGAGAGAGTAAGCAGATCTTTAAGAGGGAAGTTCTGTAGGGTAATGCCGCATATTATCATGATTGTATTTCTCCATTTACTGCCATGTGTTTTAGCTAACATGCGAGGCCAAGTTCTACAATTGTGGACAATAAAGATTTTTTTTTTTAAACTAATCATTGGTACAGAGTCAGCAGTGGTCCTCCTCCCACCCAACATGACAGTGGCGTCAACTACTGTATACACAGCCACTGACAGTTTAACGTGAAATCAAATCAGTTAGAAAAATACAACTACCTATGTCAATTAGCCTAGCAAGCACCATGTTTCTATTGCTAAGGGTTAGGATAGTAATACTAGTAGTACTAATAATAACAATACTAATACGTGTAAAGTCAAATTTCTAATTCCCTAACATTTTCCTGATATTCACTGATTAAAAATCAGTAATTCCTTTATCTAAAATGAATGGAAAAACAGGCCACCAGAATGATGTCTAAATAAAAAGGGCAACCAGCATTGCAATGATACAAATAATGTGATGATATCTTGCATAGGTACTCATGCAGCCTGGTCCCAACTTTGCCTTCATATTTTTGCTGAGATTATAGTGTGGAAACCCTGTTCGCATTAGCATTTTAACGCTTTCACAGCCACCCTGCTGGCGAACCAATCAGAATGGCTACGTGCGATGACATTGAAGTCATGCCTGTTTCACAATGGTGGTAGAGCTAGATGAAGCAATCAGAACAGTTGTAGCAACGCCGACTGGTTAAAGGCTGTCCAATAGTTTACAAATTAGTTACAACCACTGCTAACATCCCAATGAAGGTTGCCCTGTGTCTGGTTACACCAGACTACTACTAATGTAAACATTCAGACCAATAATTTCGAGGTTATGTTAGGTAGGGTGACATGCCCACTATTACACTATTTCGTCCATAGAGATGCATTAGGCTTCTCCATATTTGTTTGTATTCTAGTATCTTTGGTGAAACAACTGGTTTCATATGGTCACCTGTGGCAGTTTAGCAAATGACCCATGTTTCCTAACATCACATTAGAGTCCTTAGATTAGTAATTACACATTGTAAGGATTGATATGGAATACACCCAAAATCACATTCAGTGACTAATTTAACAGATCACACTGAAATCACCTCATTACTGACATGAACTAAGTGTTATTTAATGGGAATGTTTCACTGTGGAGGCTGGCTGTGGAACTAGTCATGGAATTTCTGGAATATCGTGAATGTTAAAGTACAGTATGTTCCATGAAACCAGGAAATTTGATCATTTACGCTGAATCATGTAATGTTAGGGAATGGTGTTTGAAGCATATTTACAATTTAGCCATTCATACACATTTTACTGGTACTGTATTACATTCTGAGATGTATCTGCAAACCTTGTAATCATTGGTCTGAAATAATGTTTACATGAGTAGTACCTACACAAGATATAACCACATTTCATCTGCAAATTGTTTATTACTGCCATGCTGGCCGTCCTTTTTACTCAGACATTGTTCTAGGGGCCTGTGAACCGAGTATGCGGAATAGAATGTATCTTTTGACTGGCCTAACCTGCCGTCTGTGATGACGCTGGTCAGGGCCTTGAACAGGTCCTCCTCTGTCATGGTCTTCCAGTGTAGCATGATGCCCATGCCCTTGGCTGCCACACGGGTCATGGTGTCGTAGTGGTCTCCGAACAGGGGAACCCCCACTACCGGCACCCCGTGATACATGGCCTCGTAGATGCTGTTCAGGCCGCCGTGGCTCAGGAAAGCCTGTGTGTGGGCGTGGCCTAGGTGGTGAGACACACAAACACACAATATTGTTAATGACAATGTTGTAGCTATGTAATTCATTAATTTATTCCAACCATCTTTGTATTGTATTATGCACAGTGTTGCCAACTCTTTTCCAATGAAAGTAGCTAGCACTAGCAAAAAAAGTCCACACAAGTCAGCTGATGATATCATGCGCTCATTTTCATATTGACGGCGTCATTGCATATTCATTTGAATAACACAGAAATCACACTCACGCGACAAACGCTGTTTTCCTGCCTCTGCCCCCACATACACACAAACACCTACATGTGACCTGCTTACTGACAAGAGGAGAGGGAGAGATTCTAACGCTGTTGGACTGCGATTACTCTGAACAGCATATGCAGATGCATGACTAAATAATATCTTGCCTTTTCCCTGATCTGAATACGTGCCTTGATTTCTCGCTAGTCGCCTTTTACAAATAAAGTCACAAAGAGGGTATGAATAGTCTCCTAGTGTTGTTTTTCTTCTTAATTAAATGGAGTTTAATTCACACAAGACTATTTTTTATCTAGATTTTATTCAGTTTTCTGTGTATGCAGGTTATAGTATATTTTGAAATATGTGAAGCAATTTAATAACTGTTAATACATAAGTCATGTTTTAAATATCTATACACACATTTTAACAGTAATTATGGCTATCTTTTTATGGTATGCAATTAAACAAAAAAGATTATATGATGCTTCCAAACAACCTATTTTGTATGGTTGGGGCACAACGTAAAATGTGTGCATCTATAAATATGTATCTATCTACCAATAACTGAGCATAACAATCCAGGTGTGTTCAAAAACATTCCTCATTCCTCATCATTGAGTGTCTATTTTGGATTATGTGTTAAGTGTTAGTTGACAAAATTGGTTTAGTTTTAAACTACTTACCCAACAGGTCATTTTGAGGCATCCAATCCACAAGCTTTGTGTTGTTACCAAGGTTACTAGGTGGAACTCCAGAGAATCTACAAAAAGTGAAATAGTAAAAAAATAAAAAATAAATACATGTAATTATAGCCAGTTAAAATCCCTAGAAGCCTGAAGAATCTTCTCAAGTGTCATATCATTACAGTAATTTACTCAAAATCGCATATATCACACTAAACCATTTAGATAAGTTGTAAATGTAACTAAATTCCCAATGGCAACACAGAAATAAATATAAATGACAATGACTCTTCGAGCACTAGGGGTCATGTCCGTGTGTATGGGGGGTTGGGGGTGGGAGGATTATTAATTGTAATTTGTATCCTGCAACGGCAAATACAAAATACAACCATTAGTCTATCCATGCTTTTCTCTGAGTCTGTTGGATTGTTTTCATATGGCAGAAAGCGTTTGAAATTAACAACCAAAAGCAGAGTTGTAATGCATGTAACAAGACATTATTACATTATAACCCCCATCTACTGCCCTTCAAATAAATATCTCCCTACAGTAGATTAAACAGACAATTTGAATTGTCATTTGGTCAAGTTTAAAAATGCCAATCAGAATATGGTTTGACTACGCACATCAATATGCGCTATGTAAATTGTTGAAATTTACAGAATTCATCAGTCAACTACGCAGTACACTCCAATGAGCTAACAAAACTTTAACATTCTGGAAATAATGAGACACCTGTGCTTTTAAACAGTCATTTACCACTGGACACCTTTGTTCCCATTTGTTATCTTGCTATTTCGTTATCTTGTTGTCATTCCACCTCAATTTTATTTGACTAATCCCACCTCGCTCGAGAGTCTAGAAGTTAATATCTGATCTCATTTACAATGCCCCATTATAAAAATAAAAAAAGAAGTGAAAATGTTATTTTCTCAATCATTAAAACACCATGTTCCACAGAGAGGTAGCATTAAGCCACCATTAGATTGTATTGAAGTAAGTGTAAATAAGCATTTGATATATTATTATTATTTTCAAATTTTAATGAAGATGAGATTTCTTTTTATTTGTCATATAGGCTTTTACTATTCTCTATACAGTCTGTGTCTCACCATAAACACACACAGTGAGTAGGGCTGACATGTGTGGTTCTGGACACTAATACGGTATGTCCTTTATATCTCCTGATGTGTTCAGGTCCGTTGTTATCCGTTTTCAAGTTTTAAAATAATTCTGATCAAGACATCCCTTCATTACATCTTCATAACTGGCATAGTGAACGCAATAAAACAATAAAGAAATTGTTTTTTTAAATCCCTACATAAAAGAAAGTTACGTCTGTGGTGTTATGGGTCATATTTGAGCTGGTAGTAATTATGTTGTTTTTGCAGAAGAATACACAATAACAGGATAAGAATTTTGTGTACTTAAATGTATATTTCATGCCAATAAAGCATATTGACTTGATTTCACACAGCAAATATGATCCCACAAGTATGATCTCATGCACAACTCCACCCTCTTTCACTCACACACACTTAAGGGATGCATCTAAATATCGGCCGCACATTCACCTCGTTGACTGCAGTCGGCCAATCAACAAATAAGAGGACCTTCACAGTAACAGCAACTGATTGTACATTGCACCAGCATGAGATAAGAGGGCAATATGTGCCAGGTTGATACTTACTGGGTTTTTCAGTCTTTAGCAAAGAATAAAAATAATCGTTTAATATGTGCCTATAAGCAGGTGCACAACGAGCACTCAAACATTTTCAAAAACAATAGCAGCTCGGGTTAAACATTCTAATTACACCAGTCTCAACGCCAGACTATGGGCCTTATCTTACGCCCAATGCAAAGCAGTGTCTATGCTATCTTCAGACCAACGCCATTGTCACTTTTCCAACCAGCGCCAACGCTCGGCCATCTGAGCGCCAACGCTCGGCCATCTGAGCGCCTGGGTGTGTTGGTGTAAACATGAGATATGGTCCCTCCTCAGACAGGTTGGTGGCACATCTGACCAATACTATTCAGGTGTGAAGGTCAATGGCACAATGGTTATTTGAATAGAGTATTATCAACACAGTAGCATCAACCTAGTATGTGGCTTACACTCAACATGTGAATGGCAGTGTATGGTAGCTAGTGTGGCCACTACTTTACCTACGGCATGGATGACTGGATGAGCCCTCACTACAAACAAGGAGGTTATCCAGACTAGTGGCTTACGTACACAACATAAGCAAGCATTAGAGGAGCACATGTTTATACATGGATACACGGGATAAAGCATTACTTCTGTTGACACTGTGTCCTGTTCGCCAAATGTGTGGTGAAGGATTCTCATGCTAAATATGCTCAAGAAGTTAAACATTAACAGTTGCATCAATGATTCTCTTCTAGCATTCACACCTGCTTTCATCTTGTCCTCAGTCGCTCCACTATTGTACGCATACTCTATTATCTCATACATGTTTATATGTGGCTCTTTTTTTATCTTACTTGATTAGATATTATGATTATTCATATTAATGTTTTAGTCATACATATTGTTGTATGATAAAACAAAACAAAAACAAAAATAAACATTTTAGGATCATCTAAAACCAACGGAATATGCTGTAAATCCAAATGATGAATATTTATTTATCTAGTTACGAGACTATAGGTGTTTCAGCATTAAATAACACTCTTTTCTGTTGATAAACAATTCAGGAAAAAGGTTTTTCCCCACATCCTCTCATACTACTAACTATGAATACAACATCGTTTACATTAAAGATGTCATGGCTTGATGGCCCTGCCATGCTTCCCGGGGTTTCCCTTCACTCCCTTGTCTTGTCATTACTGTTTGAGCAATTCCTTTCTGTATGGTACCCTATGGTGCCCTTGATGTCAACAAGATCTCCTTTCTTGTATGAGAATAGGGGAATGGGCACACCTGGTGCCCATTCCCCTAATTAGGGAGAGTATATGTATCCGTGTGTTTCTCCCTGTCTCGGTCGGTTATTGTTTGCTGTTCTGGTGAGTGCATGCTATCTTTTGTTCAAATTAAATTCATTGTTAACCCAACCTGCGCTTGGTTTCTGCCACCTCATCCACTCATTTCGTGACAAAAGAGAAAAAAATCCCCTGAAATTCCCCTGAAAAATTGTAAATAAGAAATCAAAGTAAAGTGAAATAAAGTGGAACTGAATTTAAATGATATATTAAAAACATATATTATAATGATAAACAATTATTAAAATGAACTGTATTAACTTTGAAACAAATGCTATACATACTCTACATATATACTGTATAGAATATCTTTAGTTTAGTGACAGATTTTCATTGTGTTGTGGACAATGCTGTATTTGCAAGAGACCAAACCATTTAAGGTAATACCCTGCAATCAATTTAATGTTATATGTATTTTATAGGTACATATATAGGTTCACTTGTTTACAGCGGACTTTAACACACTTGCGGTGTCATACAAAGTGAACATTTCAGCAATATTAAAATATTGTGTAATCCGTCCATTACAACTGTGAAACCTTTAAAGAGAAGAGATACAGAGATCACATGCAAACAACAGCATGATAATTGTGTGACTTATAGACTTTGACCAGGCACTGAGATGAGATGACAGGTGCTGAATTGTTTTATGACAAGCAAGTGTCACCATGCCTGTAACAACCCCCAGGAAACTTTTAACAGCCTGGCTGTGAGGTGGCAGGGTTTAGGGTTATGAGTGTGGTGAGGGACATGAACTGTGGTGCACCTTTGAACGGGCAGAGTGAAGGTGGAACGGTGTGTGGGACTGATAGCGTACCTCCAGACCACATGCTGCGGCAACCGGGCCAGGGCCCCGGCCAGTTTGTGAGCGATGTCGTGGGAGAGGTACTTGACCCCGGCACCGAAAGACACGACCACAATGCCATGCTGCGCCGCGTCTTTCGCCCATGCTTCGAACTCCTGCGTAGACACAGACAGCAGGAATAAAGAACTGAACGAATGTTGTGTCCACGTTAACTGTAACCTGAGTCCTACTGTAGGGAAATGCACGTCCTTTCTCCTTTTAGTAGGCAAATGCTATGCACACCTTTAAATATTCTCATACCAGGTGGAAGTAGATAGAAGTGGCTTGTTGAGAAGAGGAACAATTTACTGCCATAAAAGTTTAGTTACTTAACAATTATTAGACATGCACAAGGTTTAGTGTACTTAGTTGTATGCTTATTATCTTCATGCAGTGAATCATGAAGTTATTTTGTTTTATAGCCATGTAACATGTTTACAACAAGTATAGAATAAAATGTTTGTCTGTAATAATCCATGTAGTCAGTGTGTTACAGTATTTACAAAAAAAACAAAAAAACACAAAAAAAATTATATAAATAAAT